>SKCR01007459.1:0-70472 GCA_019454045.1 Zanthoxylum bungeanum | reverse complement strand
TAATCTAGCTTGAAGGAACTTTCTAAAGAATGAAGGAACCTTACAAATGAGATGAGACCTTACATGGGTCTATTTGGCACTTTTACTCTTACTCAAGTTTACTATTTTCCTTTTTACTGCTATAAGTTCTAGTATTTTTTTATCATCTACTTTTGTATCTTTCCTACTTAATGCCTCTGGTTACTTGAGCATCTATATATCATTCCTTATTTTTCATTCTAGCTTTCTTTTCCCGCTTCTTTACGTAACTATTCTTAGAACTTTACTATATGTTCTCCCAACTTGTCTTGAACTTCAACTAATAGGCCAAGATCACTACAGAAGAATTCTTAACTAGAATAAGAATTTTAGTTACTTTTATCAAGAAAATATTTCAGATAACTTAGGAATTCTTATTGACCTGTCTATGGAGATTGAGGACATACTCGAGGATCAGACACTGGAAAGGTAGTGCCTTATATACTAGTATCCCGGACATACTACATATACAAGACCCATCACTCTACCCACTACAGTCACTGACTCTCTAGGTTGATTGGTACAACTTATTGTATTTCATTAAATGTTATAGTGAGCAAATACAACAAGTTATCTAAATCATTTCTATTAATTATATTGAAACAAAAAATGAAAATATCGTGCATTTGTTTTTCTTCTCATTCTCGGCAAAGTGAAGGAAAATATATAAGTTTTGTTTCATTTTTTATTTGATAAGTTCAAGTTACCAAAAGAAATAAAAAAAAAGGTTGAGAGAAAAGTTGAAAGAGAAAGGAAAAAGTTAAGCTAAATATCAAAATTTGTAAGTATTTCTCAACACTCTTCGACTTAAAAATTGTTTCTATTATTCTTGGCTTCAACTTGTGTTGCTAGGATGATGTCTCTACTCTCTTAGTTTGTAATTAAATTATTGGAAACTTAATTGAAAGATGTTAGCATGTTGATTTTCCGCGTTCCGCTGTGTTTACCCGGATTTACCCCATAAAAACCCCAACACCTTACTTATGCCAGTATAATATTGTTGGTTTCTAATTAGGTCCCAAGAATCATCAAATCAAGCACAAAAACGCATGAATACACAAAGGAGAATGGCGTAAACATACTCACAATGAATGGATCTTGCGACGCGATGAACATGAGCCTTCAAGCTCCCTCAAAAGTCACGGCAGTAGCTTCCTTGGGCAGTGGACTGCTCGGTTTTGACTGGTTTGGTTCCTACAAGAATCGGCCATGGGAGACTCCATTGAAGCTCCAAGCTTCAAGCTCCAAAAATGAATTCCAAGCTCACAAACTCACTGCCCTATCACCTTAGGATAACTCATGATGTGCTAGCACTTTGTTTTTGCCACAAAAATATCTTTTTTCTTCTCTTTGTCCTCTCGGCAAAACCAGAAAAGTGAATGAGAAGAATCGGCTCCAAGCCGTGAGAGAAGAGGAGGGAAAAAGGAGAAGACGAAAGTGGAGAGAGAGAGAGAGAGGAAATAAAAAATGTATTTGGTTTTTATAATTTCCAAAATTAATAAACCATTTACAATTTTAATTCCATAATGTAAGCATTAAATGCTTGTCAATCAATACACATCAACTCACATCAATCAATTGTCAACTTGTCACATCACTCAAAGAAACATGTGATTTGACGCTTGATGTGACTAATGATTTGACGCTTGATTTGACTTGCGTGCCACACTAGAATTCGAAATGCGAATGCGCTCGCAAATAATCCCTGGCTCGGGTTCGCTAATTCCAAATTAACGAATTTTCCGTTGCGACGCAATTAAACGATTACGCCTAGCGAAATCACTATTCACGTCGCTAACAAATTAATTCTAAATTAACTTGTTCGCCCGAATTAAAATCTAATTTTAATTCCGCGTCGAAATCCAATTTCGTATAATATATCGAATATATTATTTATCAATTAATTCCAAATTAATAGTTATCTCTCTTTAATAATATTTTATCCCAGATAAAATATCTCCGTAATTAATCCCAGATTAATTTTCTCTTCATCAAATAATCCCAGATTAATTAAAGTGCGAGTCATACATCATCGGTGAATCTTCGGGAAGCGACCCATGAGATCCCCGGATATGTTGGCAGTAAATAAGGTCGTCGGACTATCCGAACACGTAAGTACCTCGGACTACGTTTATACCGATTTACAAGACAAGGTTGGCTTCTAGCAAAGCGCCATGCCTACCCAATTCTCCAGAAATATCCTTATAGGAATATGTGATCTATATCAAGCGTAGTATACCGTAGTATTGTGTATGTCAATCCAGTATCTGATGTTCACGTGCTAAGCCTGGGGCTGGAATTGTGTTTGCCCCGTACGAAGCACATATCAGATGTCTGGCAACTAGTCTCTATAATCGGATATACATGACCTAGTCATAATATCCCGATAGCTCGAGCATTTAAGAGAACGAGTTCCGTATCATATGTGACCATCATCTCCATATGACTGGAGTGATACTTCCGTCTTAACATCACACCCAACACACTACGATTCTCAATATACCCAGCATTGGCGTACACAGAACCGGTTAAAGCCCTGGACGACCGTAATCAAAGCATATTGATTGTCGCAAGTATTAGCGGTGCAAGTCTCAGGTTAAGACCAAATATACCTACCCTGATTGCAGACTCCCATAGATACATAGTCATACTACCAATGGGATTCCGCAGGGGTCTATCCAGAGCGAAACTGTTTTCCAGTACCATCGGTAAAACACAACCTCCTATTACACTTGCGTGAGTATCCTATACCAAAATATATGAGAACTATGCCGTTGTGCCCCACAACGTGCACAAGTGTAATACTAGTTTTTTACGTATTTATCGATGTCCAATCTCGATAATACTCTGACTAGGGATATTTAATGATTTATCTTCGTGGACTGATACTGTCTCATATCATTCTCAATCCAGGAACAAATCACAAGGACCTCCTATCATTTATATATCTTGGTGATCTAATCACAAATGATAAGAGTGCAATCTCCTTTGTCACATAGTTAATTTATACAACAACACCGTGACCTGTACAAATAGTGATGCTATGGGTCATAATTGTCCAACAAAAATCAAGGTTCGAAAATAAGATCCATATGCCTTATGATGCATTAAATGCACTGAAAATTTATATATCACACAGCGCAATCATAATAATCCAAAACATCATTTAAACATATTATTCATTGGCTTCGCTTCGTGGAAGCCTGGCCAGATATGGCCACCGTCGGCCAGATATAGATAATAAAATTATATGTCCGGCCAGACTTAATGAAAGTCTGGACGAATATAACATGCTAAGGTCATGTATAACAGTATAATAACTGAATAATAATGACAATATGAAATAATCAGTATTGATAAAGTACTAAGAAAAATGGACACGTGTAACCTCTTCCAAGTGGTACGTGGAGTTATATCCTAAGTACAAATAATATTACCATCCATTGGAATCAGTTATGGAATTTATGTTTGGATTTTCATCCTATATACCATAGGAAGCAAATGTTGGGGCAGATATGGGACCCCTAGGGTCGGATCGGTGCCCTGCGCAGTGGAAGTGGGTATAACCCGTGGATATCAATCATGAGTGTATTTTTAAATAATTTAACGGAATACTATATTCCATTACGAGTGTATAGGAAAAACACTGGTGCCGAATCGGAGTTTGAAACTTAAAAACAGACAAAAATAAAACTCGGTGCGTGCGTTCGTGACACGAGCACTACAGTGCGTGGGCGCACTGTGCATGCTATAGTACGCGAGCACTGTGTGCTAAATTCGCAACGCAGCGCCTCTTTTTTTTTTTTTTTTTTTTTTTCTTGATTTCCATAAGCTTTTTTCTAGTGAGTTGATGGAAATTGAGGTTTTCACCCTAATTCCTTTCCAACCTTCCCTAAACACTTTCAAACACTCAAAATTTAATTTTAACATCAAAACCAACATCAAACATGTTATAGAATAAAATCATATTTTTCAAAAATACAAATATTTTAAAAAAACATAAATTTATTCAAAATACGTACATGAGTAAATTTTGAATCCAAAACACAAATCAAATTAGAATCCCACAATGAATTACTTATGAATAATTTAGGTCATTCAAAGTGTTGGACAATTATGACCCATAGCGTCACTATTTGTACAGATCATGGTGTTGTTGTAAAAATTAACTATGTGACAAAGGAAATTGCTCTTCTGTCATTTGTAATTAGATTACCAAAGATGTATAAATGATAGAAGGTCCATATGATTAGTTCTGGATTGATAAGATATGAGACAGTATCAATCCATGAAGGTTTAATCATTAAATATCCCTAGTCAGAGTATTATCGAGATCGGACATCGATAATGCGTAAAAGACTAGTATTACACTTGTGCGCGTTGTGAGGGCATAACGACATAGTTCTCATATATTTGGGTATAAGATACTCATGCAAGTGTAATAGGAGGTTGTGTTTACCGATGGTACGGGAAACAGCTTCGCTCTGGATAGACCCCTCGGAATTCCATTGGTAGTATGACTATGTGTCTATGGAAGTCCGAATCAGGGTAGGTGTATTTGGTCTTAACCTGAGACTTGCACCCCTAATACTTGCGACAATCAATGTACTTTGGTTTTGGTCATCCAGGGCTGTAACAGGTTCTTTGTACGCCTCTTCTCGGTATATTGAGAATCGTAGTGTATTGGGTGTGATGTCAAGACGGAAGTATCACTCCAGTCATAGTGGAGATGATGATCACGTAGGATACGGTACTGGTGCTCTTATGTACTGCAGTCATCGGGATAATTTGACTAGGTCATGATTATCCGATTATAGAGACTAGTTACCAGAGATCCGATATGTGCTTCATGCGGGGCAGACACAATTCCAGCCCAAGGCCTTGCACGTGACATCCGATGCTGGATCAAAATATGCAATACTACGTATAATACGCCTGATATAGATCACATATTCTTGTAAGGATATTTCTGGAGAATTGGGTAGGCATGACGCTTTGCTAGAAGCCAACCTTGTCTTGTAAATCGGTATAAACGTAGTACTAGGTACTTACGTGTTCGGATAGTCCGACGACCGGATTTACTGCCAACATATTCGGGGATCTCATGGGTCACTTCTCGAAGATTCACCGATGACGTATGACTCGCACTTTATTAATATGGGATTAATTAGATGAGAGAGAAAATTAATCTTGGATTAATTACGGAGATATTTTATCTGGGATAAAATATTAATTAAAGAGAGAGAGAACGATTAATTTGGAATTAATCGATAAAATAATATATTCGATATATTATACGAAATTGGATTTCGACGCGGAATTAAATTGGATTTTAATTCGGGCGAACGAGTTAGTTAATTTAGAATTAATTCATTAGCGACGTGAATAGTGATTTTGCTAGGCATAATTATTTAATTACGTCGCAACGAAAAATTCGTTAATTTGGAATTAGTGAACCTGAGCCCGAGAGTGTTTGCGGGCGCACTCGCATTGCGAATTAAGTGCGGCCCACAAGTCACATCAAGCGTCAAATCACTAGTCAATCAATTGATGTGATGTCTAGTCACTTTGAGTGATTTGACAACTTGTCATGAGTGATGTGAATAGTGATGGAAGTGGTTGGCTTTAATGCCTTGACTTTGTGATTTGGAAATTGGTTTTTTTGTATTTGATTTTTGGAAAATCAAAACAAATATACACAACACAATTCTTTTCTCTTTCTATCTTTATTCGCGGTTTTAGAAACCTATTTTCCCTCTTCTCCTCTCTCGGTCTTGAAGCAATTTTCTTCTCCATTTCTTGGCTTGGCCGAAAATAACAAGAAGAGAAGAAAATGGAAAATTTATGGCAAATCTTACCATACTAGCACATAAAGAGTTATCCTAAGGTGATAGGGAACCGCACTTGTGAGTTTGGAATCACCATTTGAGAAGCTTGGAGCTTGGAGCATCAATGGAGGACATCCATGGAGGTTGACCAAAATTTTGGAAGAGCAGAAAAAGCCCACTGCCGTGAGCCACCTTGGAGGGAGCTTGAAGTTTCGTTGTTCCTCGCATCGCTCAACCGATCATTGTAAGTATTCCGCAACTTCCTTTGTTGTATTCACATATGTTTCTTGCTTGATAATGATCCTTGGGACCTTAGAGAAACCCAACAATGGTATCAGAGCCAATATTGAGCATGAAACTTTTTAGGGTTAAAATTGTGTAAAATTAATTTGAGCATGATTTGATGAAATTGTTTGATTAAGTATGCTTAAATGATGTTTAATTGAAGTTTGATTGGATCAATTTCATGAAAATTTGATTGGATCATTTTTTGCCCAAATTCTAGGCTTGGCCACGAGACTCATGAACCCTAATAGTCATGGTGATTTTTTTTTGATTCATTGGATGAGTTTGAAAGACTTGGGAAATGTTGATTTAGATTCAATTGGATTGAAATCGGAATTGGACAAAAAATTCCCTCATGCTGCTGAGACTATATAAGCATGAAATGGGTTTGATTTTTGATTAAAATGTGTTGGACATGTTTTGATGTTAATGAGCATAATTAATTAGGCTAATTGATGTTTTGGAAATGTTAATTTGGGTGGTAATTAATTATGGCATACACTTTAGGTTAATTAAATTATGAAATTTGGAATTTTATGATTAATTAATGGGCTTAATTTGTTAATGGAGCTTTGAAAGTTGTAATTGGGCTTGGTTGTACCAAGTTAGGTTTAGGCTAAATTGGTTGGATCCAATTGGGCCCAAAAACCGCATCCATAAAGTCTAATTATGACTTAATGGACCTTTAATTTTAATTGGGCCTAATGGGCCTAAATTGGTTTCTTGGCAAATAAGGGTGATTCCTTAAATGGCTATGGTATTTGGGTTTGACCCATATTGACCAAAAGTCCATGCCTTAGAAATTAATTGAAAGCCCATTTGACTTTAAATTAAATTGACATTGGATGTTAATCGGGCTTTGAGACCCGTAACGATTAGATTTGGAATCTGAGTCGTAAAGGTACATAATAAAGTGTAATATTTAATTTGGAATTAAATAAATGAATTAGTATTAAATACAAATTAAATTGGATTTAATGTTGTAGTTTAATTTAATTTAAGAATTCGTACTTTGAGTACTTATTCGCAAAACGAGTTTGACTCGCGCAAAATCAAATCGTTGTTTGAACATTGGATGGTCATTAATTATAGATTAATTAATTGGATTAGATTGATTGATAACATGCTTGTGTGAATACATGGTTGCGATGCGATGCATGAATAATGTATATCGGATGGATATTAGATGGGTGGGGCAATTTTGGAAATTGTTGTAATAAATTTAGAATTTATTAATTGGACCTGCGTGTCCAGCCTATTACCTCCTTACTCTTTGTATTTCTCTTCTCACCTATTCCCCTCAATGTAAATGAGGTTTCTTTAGAAGTGTTATGTAATACGGGTAGAAGTAATACTTGTGCTAGCGGGAGAGAGAGAGGAAATGAGAGATTTGTTCTGGGAACAATGTTTAAATATCCATCCGCATATCATTATCATATTTATTTATATACGCCTTATTATGTGTTTAGAAGCATGTTTAAGGGTGTATGATGATGAGACCTTAACAAAGATAATTTATTGGTTGCCAATTGCACGCGAAAAACCTTCAACATCATATTAAGCGTTTTTCCTTCCATTTAGTGATTCTTACTCAAGATCCAAGACTGGCATTAGTTTGTTGGCCAAAGTCAAGACCTTTATCCGTCGATGATGTGTTTGAATCACGAAGGCTTTGTTCCATATTGGTGTCTTGTCCAAGTTGTGATTTGTTGGCCAAAGTCAAGATCACTTCTTGTCCATCGACATTGATTACGAAGCTTTCCATGGTCAATGGGTTCCGCTTAACTGGGATCACTAAGTTTGTTGTGCCAAAGCCAAGGCTTAGTTGATTCAGGAAAAAGTTTAGGCAATTTATTGGATATATTGGCATATATAAGATATATGTTTTGGACTTGGATGTCCACCTACTGGATATAGGATTGGATGGGATCCAATTGATCTTAGAGATCTAACTAGTTAATTATCATACAATTTGTTGGCCAAAGTCAAGATTGTGGTTATTTAACGGGATCCTAGCCCACTAGGAAACAAGGGTTTCCCGAGTACTCCACATAGGGTTAGAGGCTCGCCGAAAAAAAAAGGAGTGGGAGGCAAGTATATTAATTTGCAATATTCGTTTAGTTACTTGCCATACGCGCTCATTTCAAATATTTCGTCAAATAAATTAATTATATTAGTTGGACTAATATTAATGTGTTTTAATAAACAGTTGGACTGTATTCAAACTATTCAATTATAGTTGATTTTATAATTGGATTATAGTAATCAATATAATTAAATTAATCTATTAAATTATAGTTGATTATATAGTTGGACTATAGTAATCATTATAAGAATAGTACCTAAATTCGTTGATTAAATAGTTGGACTATTAGAATCAAGAGATATTGAAAGATTAGTGTTTAATTAAAACATCATCTGGGTGAAAATGTATTTAAACGACTTAATTTTCAAATTGGAGAATAAAATTTCAGGATAGTGCCTGAAAACGAAGAAGAAGTACTTTATTTGATAAAATAACATCTTAGGCCTAAGCTGGAGTTAAGCAAATAGTAGTAGAACATATATTTGAAATATTCATGTGATGATAACTTTAGTGCTTAATCCATTAAGCTTGCCAAATAGACTCCTTAATTCTTAATCAGAACTAAGGATTAGATCCTTAAGTCTTAAAGGAATAATGAAATAGAAGGATCTTCATAGATCTTAGAAGAACTAAATTGCAATAGAAAAACTCTTGGAGAGTTAATGGCTATACTCAAGGAGACAAAGCCAAAGTTTGCAATAAGGCAAGAAGCGCAAGGCGCATCTTACTTCGATATTCTAGAAGGCCAAGGCATGGCCAAAGGCTTCTGGGGTTTGGAAAAGGGCAAAGGCAAAATCATTATTATCTTCTAGGAAGACAAATGACATATCCCAAGATGTCTGCCTAAATTGTGGCAAACGGGGACACGGAAGCGTGACTGCCGTATGGACAAGGCAGACATGAAGGAATTGAAGAACGGGCAAGGCTCTGACTTCAAATATGTTTGTCATAAAATATGTTCACTGCTAGTATTAAAATTGGATTTTAGATACTGGATGTGGTACATAAATATGTACTGGTGTGCAAAATCTGCTGATTAGCAGGATACTGACTTCAGTTGAGATTGATCTACGGATATGAAAATGGGATGAGAGTCGCTGTTTTAACCGTAGATACCTAAGTTTAGGAACTACCCTTCGGGTGTGTACTGAAATCAAGAAACTGTTACAATGTAACTAGTTTGACTAGATACATTATCTCTATATCAGGGTTTAACCCGTTGTGGGTATACCTTTAATTATAGAACACAAAAGTTTTTTATTTTATAAAGATGATATTGAGATAAACATATTAGATGTGAATAACAACATTTATATTTTGAATATAAATCAATCTCACACATATAACATGACAAACAAATAAGCTCAAACTAAGTAAATCAGTTGAGACTTATAAGTAGCATTGTTTTCGGGGACACAATTAACAAGACTTGTATATCCACACTTTTGAAGAGTGGATACTAGGACGGATTTGATTCTATTCAAATAATGTCTACGAATCTAGTTTATTGGGCAAAGTGCCTAAAGTACCTTTTACTTGGTAAGAGTGTAAGTGTCACCGATCTGTTAGCCCTCGTTCATAGTGACGTAAGTGGGCCCATATCTAGCTAGGCTAGAAGTGGATATGAATGTTTCGTGACCTTTACGGATGTGGCATCACGTTATGGTTATGTGTTTCTTTTGAAACACAAATCGGAAACTTTTAGAGTTTCGATACGAAATAGACGAACATATAGGCTAGATTATTAAAACCAACACGGTTAGACCATGATGAAAATACTTAAGCAATAAGTTTCTCAAATACTTGGAAGAGTATAGTATTCTTTCAATGAGGACTACTTCCGGAACACGTCAGTTTGACGGTGTGTCCAAACGGAGAAACGAAATTTTGTCTGACATGATAATGTTAATCATGAGTCGCTCTGAGCTACCATTTCCTTCAACGGATACGCATAAACAGTGCAGAACTTATTTTGAATAAGGTTCCATAAAATCTGTTTGAAATACTTTATTAGATATAAACAGGAAAGAAGCTGGGATTTCTCATTCCTGATGATTTGGGAATGATAGGCATATGTTTGGATGATACCAACTAGAACCCAAATCTGATAAGTGCCTAAGTTATAGGTTATCCTAGGGAAACCAAAGTATAGTACTTATACATCTCATAAGAGAACAATGTAATTGTTGCTCGCTGTGCGGTTTTCCTAAGAGGAATACCTATATGCAGTGGTAAGTGGGAGGAAAGTAAAACTCGATGAAAATCGGAGTAATACTGTTCCAGGCACCGATTCCTCAATGGAACACAAATAGTTCATCAAGGATGTAACTATACGAATAATCTTCGAATACATAAGAACCACGTAAGTCGGAGAGAGTCAGAAAACAACCTGGGGTATGGGTTTCTGATTTCACCTCATAAATATGTCAATCTTATTGAGGAATACCAACTGACTACGTATGAGGAAGTGATACAAGGTATCAACTCCCTATTATGGCAAAGTGCCATGATGTCCAAAATGGATTCCATGTATACCAACTCAGTTTGGATACTAGTTGTTGTACCGAAAGGCATTGTGCCTACTGGTACAATATAAGTCTTCAAGGAAGACATACATGGAAGGCAACATACCAACGTACTAAGCTGGGCTTCTAGCGAAAAGGTATCGTTATCAACATTGTGTCGATTACAACGAAACTTTTTACTTGTTGCCATGGTTAAATCCATTTGGATAATGCTTGCTAATGCTGCATGTTTCATTTATGAAATATGGCAGCTGAATGCCAAAACCGCTTTCCTTAACGGAAACCTTTTGGAGGATGTTTACAACTGTTGGACAATAATGACCCATAGCGTCACTATTTGTACAGATCATGGTGTTGTTGTACAAATTAACTATGTGACAAAGAGATTGCACTCTTATCATTTGTGATTAGATCACCTAGATGTATAATGATATGAGGTCCTTATGATTAGTTCCTGGATTGAGATGATATGAGACAGTATCAGTCCACGAAGGATTAATCATTAAATATCCCTAGTCGTAGTATTATCAAGACTGGACATCGATAATGCGGAATAGACTAGTATTACACTTGTGCGTGTTTGTGAGATCATAACGGCATAGTTCATATATTTGGGTATAGGATACTCATGCAAGTGCAATAGGAGGTTGTGTTTTACCGATGATACGAAAATAGCTTCGCTCTGGATAGACCCCTCGGAATTCCATTGGTGGTATGACTATGTGTCTATGGAAGTCCGAAATCAGGGTAGGTGTATTTGGTCTTAACCTGAGACTTGCACCGCTAATGCTTGCGACAATCGGTATGCTTTAGTTTTGGTCGTCCAGGGCTTTGACCGGTTCTGTGTACGCCTCTGCTGGGTATATTAAGAATCGTAGTGTATTGGTGTGATGTCAAGACGGAAGTATCACTCCAGTCATAGTGGAGATGATGTCACGTAGGATACGGTACTAGTGCTCTTAAGTACTACAGTCATCGGGATATTATGACTAGGTCATGTATTAATTAAATATTAATTAAATAATATAATTGAATTAAATAAAATAATTAAACCATTTACCAAATTAAATAAGACATAAAATATAATTATACCAAATTAAAATATTGTAACTTCCTAACTTAAAAATATTATATACTAAAATAAAGAAATATTATGCCTAATTAAAATCAATCATAACCAATTAAAAATATTGACTTCCTAATCTAACAAATTAAATGCCTAATTAACACCAATCAAATATTCAACCTTCCTAATTCACCAAAATTTGTCCCCCCAATCAATCAAATCATTTTCTTGTTTGACACAAATCCAATCTATTCCTTGTGAGACAAGGGGAAGCCCTAGCCATTGTCTATATAAACAACTCAAAACCAAAGCCAACCCCCTCTCGGATACACGACTCACACAAAGCAAATAAGCGAATTCACGCACAGCACAAAAAAAAATAAACCGTTAAAGCCACTAACGCCGAGAACAAACAAACGCATGAGCCTCACTACCCCTTGACGCACCACGGCCAGGTCCTCACGCCACACTGCCCACGTTACTCCCCCTTCACAGCCAATTAAGCGCCCACAAGCCTGCCCCCACTAACGTACAAAGCAATAAACACCCCCACCTGCTGCCTCACCTTGGACGCCACGACCACACACTGCACAGGCTGCCCTCATTCAACAAGCGTATACTATAAACACTGACCTTCAAAGCCCGCACGCCACATGCCCCTTTTAAGCCATCAACGTCCATTCACTCAAAAATTTTGAACCCCTTTCCACACTCTATAAACACACTGCAGCCTCTTCTCCAAACAGCCAGCAAATTGCACCAAATCAGTCCAGAAATCGCCCAAAACAGCCCCTAAATCACCTAAAACAGTAACTAAAAACTGCACCTTAAACCCTTTAAACAATCGAAAAAACAGCAGCCCCTGGACCTCTAAAAAACGCAAAAACAGTAGTTTTGAAGACCTGAAACAGTAAGCAGAAAATACAGAGAAAACAACAGCAAAACAGAGATCAAATAGCAAGCAAAACAGCAAAACAGTGAGCTAAGACGCTAAACCAGTGAACCGGAGAAGTTGAGGAGCTTTAACCCTTCCGATCTCCGTGAAACGTAAGTCCGAAAGTCGGCAAAAAGGTTAGTCCTGAGGGTATTTTTCACATTTGTTTTCAGTTTTATCTTTATTATTTATTGAGTTTTGTTCGCATGATTACTATATTAAAATGCATGTTGTGGCCCTTGAGTAGATAAATATGCATATATTGTAAAATGATGTTTGTTGTGTCCCTTGAATAAAATGAAAAATGTGTCGCCTCTCGTGGTATATAGGATGGAAACCCGGACATAAATTTCATAGCCGATTCTGAATGGACGGTAGTATGATCTGTACTCGGGATACAACTCCACGTACCACTTGAGTAAACGGCGCATATTTTGTTTTATGTTGTTTTGATTTGTTTGTCATTCGTTACTTGATTTCTGCATGTTATTTATTTATGTAATGACGTGATCGAGCGCATGGGCTTAGTAAGTTGGATTAAAGGTCCCCTATTTTGAGGGGTTAAAATCCTTTACCACGATGCTTTGCCGCGCCGATTGATGTATATTCGGTTGAATGTAAGATGTGTTCAATCGGGTATACGAAGGCCGATATTATTGTCTTTGTTGTTTATATGTATGATGTGATCGAGCGCATGAGCTTAGTAAGTTGGATTAAAGGTCCCCTATTCTGAGGGGTTAAAATCATTTACCACGATGCTTTGCCGCGCCGATTGATGTATATTCGGTTGAATGTAAGATGTGTTCAATCGGGTATACGAAGTCCGATATTATTGTCTTTGTTGTTATATGTATGATGTGATCGAGCGCATGAGCTTAGTAAGTTGGATTAAAGGTCCCCTATTCTGAGGGGTTAAAATCCTTTACCATGATGCTTTGCCGCGCCGATTGATGTATATTCGGTTGAATGTAAGATGTGTTCAATCGGGTATACGAAGTCCGAAATTATTGTCTTTATTGTTTATATGTATGATGTGATCGAGCGCATGGGCTTAGTAAGTTGGGTTAAAGGTCCCCTATTCTGAGGGGTTAAAATCCTTTATCACGTTGCTTTGCCGTGCCGATTGATGTATATTTGGTTGAATGTAAGATGTCTTCAATCGGGTATACGAAGTCCGATATTATTGCCTTTTTTGTTTATATGTATGATGTGATCGAGCGCATGGGCTTAGTAAGTTGGATTAAAGGTCCCCTATTATGAGGGGTTAAAATACTTTTCCACAATGCTTTGCCGCGCCGATTGATGTATATTCGATTGAATGTAAGATGTGTTCAATCGGGTATACGAAGTCCGATATTATTGTCTTTATTGTTTATATGTATGATGTGATCGAGCGCATGGGCTTAGTAAGTTGGGTTAAAGGTCCCCTATCTGAGGGGTTAAAATCCTTTATCACGATGCTTTGCCGCACCGATTGATGTATATTCGGTTGAATGTAAGATGTGTTCAATCGGTATACGAAGTCCGATATTATTGTCTTTATTGTTTATATTAATGACGTGATCGAGCGCATGGGCTTAGTAAGTTGGGTTAAAGGTCCCATATTCTGAGGGGTTAAAATCCTTTACCACGATGCTTTGCCGCGCCGGTTGATGTATATTCGGTTGAATGTAAGATGTGTTCAATCGGGTATACGAAGTTCCATATAGTTATCTTTATCTTTGTACGCATTGTAATGAAAAGCACATGGGCTTATTGTGTTGGACTAAAAGGTTCTCCATTTGGGGGAAGGAAAGCCTAAAAGGCTACCTTTACCACGATATTTGCCGCATCTTTCATCTATTGATTGCATCTTCTATCCTTGTCTTGGCTCGATCTATTATCATTTGTGTACCCATGTTATGATAGCATTTGGGCATTATTTCTTGTGGTATATAGGATGGAAACCCGGACATAAATTTCATAGCTGATTCCGAATGGAAGGTAGTATGATCTGTACTCAGGATACAATTCCACGTACCACTTGGAAAAAAAGCCCACGCATGTGTTCGTGTCAATTCTAGATATCTTTTCTGCATCACATCACGACATGTCTATTTTAGCATATAGTTGTCTTTTTTACCTTATGCATTTGTATTACCTCTTTAGTTATCTATTTCTATTATGCGCTTAAGTGTCTTTCCTTAATATGCATGCTTGTATGAATGTTATTTGTTTGCGCTTCTGTGCCTACCAATGTGAAATTGTATGCCTTCCGTATGCCAATTTATCTTTATGCATGAATTCGGACATAGAATATATGCAAATAGGTTGTATGCAAATATGAAAATGTGATATGTGTAAACTTAGATATGAGCTTTGTACCTATGCATGCGAACTTAAGAGTAAATTATCCTTGGAAATATGTTGCTTAGGCTTGGTTAGATTATTGTACAAATCATTTTATTACAAGTGGCGTAAGTAAGGGACCATTCCGAACCCAATGGTTTGAGGTCTTCCTTGGCGAGGGGTGAGTGCGGCCTTAAATCTTTATCTCGGTTCACACTGGGTGGCGACTCCATTATTCTCCGGTTTAGTCCCCCGCGGGCTACTCCGTACTCCCAACCGGGCCGCGAGCCCGGGACAGCATGGGTCGCCCAGTTTCTATGTTCCCACAGTCTGGCGACTCCACTGGGGATAGAGAATCGGCCTCAAAATAATGTCTTGTAATATTATGATTTGTGCTTTAATTAACCGTGTCTACTGTGAGTTAAAAAGGATTTAATCAAAGACATATTGTTTAGGCTGGGTAATGGTTTGGTGTCTTCCTTCACTCACTACCTTTCTAGAAGGAAAAGTTGTGAAGGCACCTAGATAATCATCTACTTGTAGCCTATTGTGACAGACTAATCTGGAGGACTTGTTGCTTTTTCCTATCCCCAAGCGATAAGATCCTAAGAGGCTTGGGTACTTAAGAGAGCCTCGCTCCACCCTCCCTCTGGGGAATCTGCAACAAGAAATCCATTTGACAGTTAGTCACACACTATAACTCATTGGCACGTATCTTAGTGTATAGAGAAGGGTGTGCTCACTTGGTCGCTCGAACCCTTGAGTGGGGAGACCTAGTTGTGGGCCATCCTTCGCCGGCGAGAGCCTTTGTCTATACTCTTGCGAACCCACACATAGACCGGGGTTGTATGACCTATAGCAACTATTTCCTTGTGTTTGTAGGCCATCCTCATTTGGATGCAGTTGGACTTCTTGTCAGAAATGCGAACTTGTTGGGCCATTTAAACTGGGACGAGTTCGTATCCTATGACAATTGGGCCAAAAGCTTCTGAAATGTCGATGTGCCGCTCTGTAGAAATTATTTCTTTATGACTGGATTATCTATTGTATGCTTGTGTTTGGGAATATTGTCTTTTGGATCCATTCGGACCTTTTGTCATGAGGTATGGGCTTGTTGGGCCATTTAAACTGGGACAAGAACGTATCTTATGATGATTAGGCCAAAAGCTTCTAAAACGCCAATGGGCCATTATATGTTTGTGTTTAGGAACATTATCATTTGGATACGGTTGGACTTCTTGCCATGAGATGTGAACTTGTTGGGCCATTTAAACTGGGACGAGTTCACTCCTATGACAGTTAGCCCAAAAGCTTCTAAAATGATGATGGGCCGATTTGTGTGAGAATTTTAATGAGTTGATATATTCCTTGTATCACATGCATCTCATTCACCTTATGCATACATGCATCATGCTAACCCTTATGTTAAAAAAGCCATCATAGATTCCCGTTGGGTTAGGGGAGAGGGAAGACACACCAAAGGCCAATAAAAAATATGAGTGGATCAGAAAATGAAATATCTCGCGTGGATCAGTTGGAAATTGGTTTCGCCAAAATGACTGAGCAACTGCAAGCTTTGACTGCTGCCATGTCTAATATGGCTATTCCCCGTGCTGGGGGAAGTTCTGAAAATGTGAGGCGCGGGGAGCCTCCGAATGGGTTGGGGGATGATATCCCCGCTTTTGATGACGACATGGCAGAGTATGCAACAGGCAGAGTGATTGGGTCTCAGGCAGAATTTCAGAAGCTTCGAGATCAGGTTGAAACAGTTACCCGCAAAATGAGGGGTAAACATGAAGAGTTGTTAGATTATGAGGCAATGACATTCGAAGAACAGTTGCCAGCTCAGTTCAAGATGCCGGATATGGCTAAGTTCAATGGAAATGGGGATCCGAGTGTCCATCTAGGGTAATATGTCTCAGTGATGAGTTCAGTGGGCCTGTCACAGCGCCAAGTCCAAAAGATGTTTGGGATGTCACTCGAGGGGGCACCTGTAGTGTGGTATCACGGCCTTGAGAAAAAGGTTAGAGAAGATTGGAGGGAATTCGCAGATGCATTTCTAAAACAGTATGTTACGGACTTGGAGATTTATTTGTCACTCCGAGCTCTGGAGAACACTAAGCAGAAGCTGGAGGAGATCTTCAAGGAGTATGTAGACAACTGGAGAGGTCAACTCTTGAAAATGCAGACCCGGCCTTCAGAGAAAGACCAAATTAAGATGATTATCAAGGGTACTAAGCCCTCCATCTATGGTAAGCTGAGAAGGATGACCTCCATGATTGCGGATTTTCGACAGTTGAGGGAGACTGTCATGGACATTGAAGAAGAGGAGGCAGAAAACCGGAAGTTCTATGGCCAGAATAGAAGGACATTTGGGGGGCATTCTGAGACTAAGCCCGCTACTGCCGAGGTTGCTGCCATCAAGAACCGGCATTTCTCTAACCTGGGGAAGCCTTTATCTAAGGTGCATGAGAAGTTGAAGGGACAATGACTCCTAAAACCCTTAGAGCCTAAACCACATCCAGATCCTATACCAACCAACCTTGACCTAAGCCTGTATTGTCATTTCCATCATAGGAGAGGCCACGAAACTGACAACTGCACCCGCTTAGGCATGAAATCCAAAACCTCATTGATGCCCATAAAATACCCAATCCTGAGAAAGAACAACCCAACACATATCGGAACCCCCTACCAAATTACCACTCCGTTCCACCACCCACCTACATGATCAACTTTGGATTGCCCGAAACTTTTGTCCTCCAAACCCTTAACCGCCAAGCTTCTTACATGGAGATATGGGATGACAGTGAAGAACCGTAGGCCAAGGAAGAAGGCAATGCTACAAATGATGAAATTGTTCCTCCTAGTTTATTTGATCCTGTATTTTTAATATAGACATTGATTTAGTCTACATGTTCGAACCATTTCTTAAATGATAATAAAGACGTTCATTTCGTTTACTTGCATGAGTCTCTCCCTCCAACCTGCAACATGAGTATGTTTGACAAAAGCATTCAACCCTGGTACTATGATACTCAGCGATGTTCAGAACACTGGGAATTCTCGAAAGAAACAAGCAGAAGATAGGATAGCCATTCGGAAAATGGGGAACGGGGCAGTAAGACTGTCAGGTTGGAGGAGAATGAGTTCACCGAGCCAATCAACATGGATAGATTGAAGCAATATTTCGCCTGAGAAAGAAAAGGCCGAGTGATCACCAGGAGGACAGGCAGAAGACCTAACCCAACGGAATAGAAAATTCATTCATTCATGCATGCATGCATACACGTAACATATTTGCATCCTTTTTGTGTTTGTTTTGTTTTGTAATAACAGGTTTTAAAGGAGAAAAAGAGAAAGCGTCAAATGCAAGCCAACCAGAAGCAGCAACAATATGATAAGTGGTATTTATATCACTATTTCCCACTCATTAAACTTAATATTTTGTATAGTTTCTTGAGTTTTGTGAATGTTTTGATGTGTTTTATTGTTTTTTTGCAGATAAATAAAGTTTGGACAGCACTGGAGGCAATTTGGGGCAAAACCGGACAAAAATGTGTAAACATGGATATTTTCGTCTTTTGCGCGTCGCGACGCTGAAACACTGCGCGCCGCGACGCCCAGCGTGAGCCGAATCTGCTAACGTGCGCCAGGTCAACGGTCAACAATTTGAGAAGTTTTGACTTTGCTAAAATGCGCCGTGCCACGTGTCACCATCACATCCCATATGCTAAAATGCGCCGTGCCACGTGTCATCATCATATGCTGCCGACACTCAGACTTGACACGTGTCGCCTCGTCATCAGCCACATCATCGGTCAACAAGTCAACCTTGCCACGCGTCGTGCGACATCATCGTCCACGTCACCAGGTCAACCGAGTCAACTTGCCACGTCAGCCTCAGCCAATCACAACTTGACACGTGTCGTAATCCTATTGTGCCGACAAGTGAACAGTCTGCCGCCACGCCACGTCATCGCCACGTCAGCATGACGTCATCAATGACGTCATCACAATAATTGAGAATTAGCCGCCTTGACACGTGTCGCGTGAACAGTCAGCCGCCTTGCTACGTGTCGCCTTCTCATCGTGCCACGTCGACAAATCCAGCGTCGCGACGCTGAGGTCCTTGGCGTCGCGACGCGCGAACAGTGAAAAATTTTTCTATAAATAGAGCGCGAAATTTCAGATTTCAACACCCATTCCCTCTCTCTTATTTGATGTAAATAGGGAATTCTTCTCTCTCTAAGTTTCGTTTTTAATTTTTAGTTTTTACTTTTTTTGTAATAATTTTAATTACTTTTTGTAATATAGTAATCTACTTTCTTATTTTACAGTTTTTACTATTCACTATGCGGAGGTAACTTCCCTATGCTAGGGTGAAAGGTAATTATTTTACTATTGCTATTTAGATTAATCTCCCTTAAAAATAATATATTTACTATTTAAAATTCTGATTAATAAAGGATACCGCTATATTGGTCGGTTGGCAATTCAATTTAATCTGGTTTAAACCTGACTAATCAAGGAAACCGCTATATTGGTCGGTTGGTAATTTATTTTCTTTGGTTTGACCTGATTAATCAAAAATACCGCCAGATTGGTCGGTTGGTAAATTTATTTTGGTACCGCCTTTATGGCTGGATTATGGACAAATATTACCACCTATATGGCTGGTTGGACTTAATTTGACTTAATCAGGATACCGCCAGATTGGTCGGTTGGTAAAATATTATCACAAGTTTATATATTATTTTATGGGAGATATCTAAATTAGTAGTAGTAAAAGTAATTCCTTTTGCCTTAGCATTTTATTTCATTTGTAATTTACTTTTCAGCATTTTACTTATCGCAATTACTTTTCATTTTCAGCATTTCATTTTATGTCTTTTAAGTTTTTACTAGCCCTAGCTATGTGTCATAACTAAGTTAGTAATCTAGGGTTGTGATGAAATCCAATATCACCGGTTTATAAGGGTTAAATTATAATTTGGGTAATATAAAGATTTATTTATTGAGTCTTAATCTTAATGCTTTTTATTAACTGGCCACTAATAAAATTGATAAGGTAAACTTAAAATGAACTAGACATAGGGATTTTAGGTTTAAGACCTCAGACTAATAACCCACGATCTTCCTTGAGGATAGATAACCCTTTAATAGATTTCCTTACAGGATAGGAATATACCTGTCGGGCGGGGGTAGCCATAATTGGAACTTAATCTTAATGAATCCAGATAATTTGATTGACATAGACATATGGTTCAATTAGGTTAAATTGGATATTTGTAATTGACCATCGGAAGAGGCTTTTACATAATTTAGTGTTCCAGGTTAATAAATCAATATTTTACCCAATTATAAGATAACCACTTCATCATTAAATAATATTGGAATAAATCACAACCCTAGATAGTTTTAATATTGAATTTTCTCAAAATATCTTTTCAACCAATTTTAGTTACTTGCTTTTAATTTAAAATCGTCGCCATTTCAAATCAATCAAACAACCTGTCAGATATTAGTAATCATTTGACCTCATAAAATTAATAGATAAGATTTTAAGTCCTCGTGGGATCGATACTTTTTATACTACTTGAACGATACGTACGCTTGCGTTATACGTGTGTGTTTACGCCGGTCAAGTTTTGGGCGCCGTTGCCGGGGACTTAGTTATCTTTTACTATTAGTTTAGGGGTTAGATACCTTTACTTGTATCTAATTTCTTTTACTTATTATTTCTGTTTTCTTGTGTTACAGGTTCTCAGAAACTTCATGAGACGAACCAGAAGCTTTGAAATCCGACCGCTTGACCCAGAAATTGAAAGAACCATCAGACAGTTGAGAAGGGAAAGGCGAGAAGGCCAAGAAGCCTTAGTCAACATGGAACCTGAACCTTTGGAGGTTGCACCACCAATACCCATTCGAGACAGAACCATTCCGGTGGTAGATGGCCTCATTTCCTGTATTGTTCTTCCTCCTTTACCAGCAAATGCGGGTGACATCAAAACTTGCATTCAGATGATTCAGCAAACAGTTCAGTTTGGAGGAAATGCAACTGAAGATCCTAATGCTCACATTAGCACTTCCTCCTGAAGTTTGCGGCACTTTCAATTACAATCGAGCATCAGAAGAAGCAATGAGGCTGAGGGTTTTTCCATATTCCTTGAAAGACAGAGCAAAAGCATGGCTACATTCATTACCAGCAGGTTCTATCACAACTTGGAACGCTCTAGCCACAAAATTCCTTGCAAAATACTTTCCACCAGCCAGAACTGCAAAGTTGAGGAATGACATCACATCCTTTGTGCAGCAAGATTCAGAATCCCTGTACGAAGCTTGGGAAAGATACAAAGATTTGCTCCGGAAATGTCCTCACCATGAGATTCCAAAATGGCTTCAAGTCCAAACTTTCTATAATGGACTTTCTGGACTGATGAGAACCACAATCGATGCTGCTGCTGGAGGAGCTTTGATGGCAAAAGGAGAAGATCAAGCCTGGGACCTAATCGAAGAAATGGCCAAAACAATTCCTTATGGCCAACAGAAAGGAGCATTATTCAAAGAATTGCAGGAATCTATGAAGTTGGAGCTAATACAGCACTCAACACCAAACTAGATCAGATATGCAAATTCATGGAGACTCTTACCACTGGATCCACAAGTTCACCATATGGAGGAGCACCAGAACCAAACCAACTTGAAGAGACGGTGAATTATGTCAACAATTTCAACAGACAGGGGAACAATCCATATTCCAACACCTACAACCCAGGGTGGAGGAATCATCCTAATTTTTCATGGAGCAACAATTCAGGGCAAAAGAACTATCCACCACCTGGATTCCAGCAACAGAATAAAGGCCAGGAGCAGACAAATGAACCAGTAATGGCAGAGATGCTAGCTCAATTAAAAAGATATGAAGCTATGATTCAGAGCCAATCAGCTTCCATCAAAGCACTGGAGAATCAAATCGGACAACTGGCCAATGCTCAGAGTTACAGACCGCCAGGTAATCTTCCCAGCAACACAGAACCAAATCCAAGGAACCGAGGGAAGGAGCAATGTCAAGCCATTACTTTAAAGAGTGGTACTGAGATCAACAAAGATGTTGGAATCCAGATGTCCCAAGAAGAAGTTCCAAAAGAAGCCGAGAAACAGATGGAAGAAAGAAGCAAAGGAAAAAGAACAAAGGAAAAAGAACCAGAACAAATCACTCCACCACCACCTTTTCCTCAGCGTCTTCAGAAAAGCAAAATGGACAAACAGTTTGCTCGTTTCTTGGAAATTTTCAAAAAGCTGCACATTAACATACCATTTGCAGAAGCCTTGGAACAAATGCCCAGTTATGTCAAATTCATGAAAGACATTCTTTCACGAAAACGGAGATTGGGAGACTACGAAACAGTAGCTTTGACAGAAGAATGCAGCGCCATCATTCAGAGGAAACTTCCCCCAAAGTTGAAAGATCCTGGCAGTTTCACAGTTCCATGCACCATTGGAGAACATTACATCGGTAAAGCTTTATGTGATTTAGGTGCCAGTGTTAATTTAATGCCTTTTTCTATTTACAGGAAACTGCAAATTGGAGAAGCAATGCCTACCTCAGTATCTTTGCAACTTGCTGATCGAACACTCGCATTTCCGAGAGGAGTCGTGGAAAATGTGCTAGTTAAAGTTGACAAACTCATCCTTCCAGCAGATTTCATCATCCTTGACATGGAAGAAGACAAAGAAGTACCTATCATTCTTGGGAGACCATTTTTGGCTACAGGTAAAACTGTGATTGATGTACAAAAAGGAGAACTGAACCATGAAAGTGCAGGACCAAGAAGTGACCTTTAATGTTTTCAAAGCAATGAAATTCCCGAGCGATGAAAAGGAAGAAGAAGAATGCTTCAGAGTTGATGTTATTGATAATATTGTTCAGAATACTGAGTCAAATCCCACAGATACACTTGAAGCTTGCATCACCAACATGACAAACAACGAACTAGATGCTGAAATCTTGGAATGTATCAATTACACAAACCTTGACAAACCATTCCGATTCAAAGTAACACCACCAGTTGAAAGCTTGGAACTGCCAAAGAAAGATCGAATCAAGCCTTCGATTGAAGAACCACCGCAGCTGGAACTAAAGTTACTTCCCGAACCATCTCAGGTATGCATTTCTTGGAAACTCTTCTGAATTACCTGTTATTATTTCTTCTTCACTAACATTGGATCAGGAAGAAAAGCTACTGAGAGTATTACGAGAGCACAAAAAAGCCATTGGCTGGACTATAGCAGACATTCGAGGCATTAGTCCATCATTTTGCATGCACAAAATCTTGATGAATGATGAATACAAACCCACAGTGGAGCATCAACGGAGACTCAATCCAATCATGAAGGAAGTCGTGAAGAAAGAAATCATCAAATGGTTGGATGCTGGTATCATTTACCCCATCTCAGACAGCACTTGGGTAAGTCCTATGCAGTGTGTACCAAAGAAAGGAGGAATTACTGTTGTCACCAATGAAAAGAACGAGCTGATTCCAACAAGAACGGTGACTGGATGGAGAGTATGTATGGATTACAGGAAGTGAACAAAGCCACGAGAAAGGACCATTTTCCGCTGCCATTTATTGACCAGATGTTAGACAGACTAGCAGGACATGAGTTCTATTGTTTTCTTGATGGATATTCAGGGTACAATCAGATTGCCATAGCACCAGAAGACCAGGAGAAAACTACTTTTACATGTCCCTATGGTACTTTTGCTTTCCGCAGGATGCCATTTGGATTATGTAATGCCCCTGCCACTTTTCAGCGTTGCATGATGGCCATCTTCTCAGACATGCTGGAGCAGAGTATGGAGGTTTTTATGGATGATTTTTCTGTGTTTGGAGATTCTTTTGATCATTGTTTGTTAAATTTGGAACAGGTATTACAAAGATGCGAAGATACAAACCTGGTACTCAATTGGGAAAAATGCCATTTCATGGTACAAGAAGGCATTGTTCTTGGACACCGAATTTCACAAAAGGGAATTGAGGTAGACAAAGCAAAAATCGAGACAATTGAGAAACTACCTCCACCAACATCTGTAAAAGGGATTCGGAGTTTTCTTGGACATGCAGGTTTTTACAGGAGATTTATCAAAGACTTTTCCAAGATTGCCAAACCTCTTTGCAATCTTCTGGAAAAGGATGTGCCTTTCAACTTCACCAAAAATGCCAGGAAGCTTTTGAGATCTTAAAACAGAAACTGATTTCTGCCCCCATCATTGTAGCACCAGATTGGACCCTTCCATTTGAGGTAATGTGTGATGCTAGTGATTTTGCTGTAGGTGCAGTTTTGGGACAACGCAAAGCAAAGATTTTCCACACCATTTACTACTCCAGCAGAACTCTGAATGAAGCTCAACTCAACTACACAACCACTGAAAAGGATTGCTAGCAGTTGTGTACGCTTTTGACAAATTCCGCTCTTATCTGCTGGGTCCCAAAGTGGTGGTCTATACAGATCATTCAGCAATCAAATATCTGATCACAAAGAAAGATGCCAAACCCAGATTGATCCGTTGGATACTTCTTTTGCAAGAATTTGACGTGGAGATCCGAGACAGGAAAGGAACAGAAAACCAGGTGGCAGATCACTTATCGAGGCTCGAGAATGGAAAAACAGCTGACAAAGAACTAATAATCAAAGAAACTTTTCCAGATGAACAATTATTTTCCATAAAACAACAGGAAGTCCCTTGGTATGCTGACTATGTCAATTATTTGTATCAGGAAAATGGCCGTTGGAATGGACAACTCAGCAACGGAAGAAGTTCTTCAAAGAGTCAAGCAAGCACTATGTCTGGATGAACCGTACCTGTTTAAACGCTGTGCTGATCAATTACTGAGACGGTGTGTTCCACAGGAGGAAGTCAACAGTGTTTTGCAACACTGTCATTCATCACCATACGGCGGACACTTCAGTGGAAACAAAACTGCAGCCAAAGTCCTTCAATCAGGTTTGTTCTGGCCCACACTTTTTAAAGATGCTTATCTTTTTGCTTTTCAATGTGACAGGTGCCAGAGAACAGGGAATATTTCAAGAAGAAATGAAGGACCATTGCAAAACATTCTGGAAGTGGAGATATTCGATGTATGGGGTATTGATTTCATGGGACCATTTGTTCCATCATTTGGAAACATGTACATTCTGGTTGCTGTAGACTACGTCTCCAAATGGGTTGAGGCAATTGCACTGCCATCCAATGATTCCAAAGTGGTGATCAAATTCCTGAAAAAGAACATTTTCACTCGATTCGGAACACCTCGGGCAATTATCAGCGATGGTGGCTCACATTTTTGCAACAGATACTTTGATGCACTCCTATCCAAATATGGAGTTACTCACAAGATTGCCACAGCTTACCATCCACAGTCAAATGGACAGGTTGAAGTTTCAAACAGGGAGATCAAAAGAATCCTAGAAAGAACCGTTGGATCAACAAGGAGGGACTGGTCTACAAAACTGGATGATGCATTATGGGCCTACCGAACAGCTTACAAGACACCCATTGGTATGTCCCCATATCGATTGGTGTTTGGGAAAGCATGCCATCTGCCAGTTGAACTTGAACACAAGGCGTACTGGGCACTGAAGAAATTGAATCTTGATTCACAAGCTGCAGGAGAGAAAAGACTTCACCAACTCAATGAATTGGAGGAATTTCGCCTACAGGCTTATGAGAATGCCAAATTGTACAAAGAAAAGACCAAAAAATGGCATGACCGAAAAATAGTGCACAGACAGTTAGAACCAAGGCAGCAGGTGTTGTTGTACAACTCAAGGTTAAAACTTTTCCCTGGAAAGTTAAAATCTAGGTGGTCCGGACCATTTGTGATCACTCAGATTTTACCATATGGAGCTGTTGAGTTACTGGATCCTAATACCAACAACACATTCAAAGTTAACAGTCAGCGTGTCAAGCACTACTGGGGAGAATCATTTGAGCGACAAAAAGAAAGTGTCACACTTTCAGATCCAGCATAAACGTTCGAAAGTCACGTCTAGCTGACGACGATTAAACTTAGCGCTCGCAGGGAGGCAACCCATGCAATTTTTGTATATATTGTGATTTGGTGTGATTTAATTTTGTGTGTTTAGTTTTTGCAGATTAAGTCATTTCAAGATGGAAAAAGCTCTCGCAAATCTTCACAAGCAATTTCCTTCTCTCCCTCAAAAATCTCTGATGAAAGTCTACAAAGCTCGCTTGGAACGGATGAGACTACTGACAATCCATGGTGTGCCCAATGACATTCGTTGGGTAATTGAAGCACGAGTCCGATTGGCAGGTGAATCCTCTGATTCTTTTATTTCACATCTGCCTGGTTTTGGAAGAAGCACCTATGCAAAGAAACGAAGAGCTAAGCAAATGGGTGTTTGTTACAAATGTGCACGTTGGAATTGCAATACTCGTTGTCATTCTTTAGGAATGGTGTCTGTTAATCGCGAAGACAAAATTAAATTCATTAGGAATGGCTTGAGTAAGGAGTCTTTAGATGATATATCTTCGACTCTTGAGACGCATCCCAGTGGATATGTTCACATAGACTTTCGCAGATTACATACACAATATCAAAAAGAAAGACAAAAATTAAGTCTTGGGAATCTGACTCAAAAAGACCCTGTTTGCCAATTTATAAGAAAATTGGATGGGAAGCTTGTCCCTGACGCATAGATGTCAATCAAGCCGTTACTTTTCTTGCACATAATATATCTCTTTGTCTTTTCTTAATAATTGTGATTTGTTTTGTTATTTTCTTTTATTTTCTCCGACAGGATCCATACCTTTTTGACTATCACGATCTATTGTTGTACTAATCATCATTTGGAAGACTTGTGCTATTTTTACTCACCCCTTTCAGGTATTATAAATTCAACTCATCATTGCACTTTGAAGTCATCCAGAGTTAAGAAAGAAAACATAAAAATGGAAGCCACTTCAAGAAGACGAGTTGAAAACATTTGTGTGTTTTGCGGTAGTAGTGTTGGTACTAAACCACAATACATAGAAGCGGCACAGGAGTTGGGTCGAGTATTAGCTGCAAGGAATATGCACTTAATATATGGCGGAGGAAATCTTGGATTAATGGGGATCGTTTCAAAGGCCGTACAGGATGGAGGCAGTCATGTTTTGGGAATCATCCCAAAACCCTTGGCAGAGGCAAATCTTATTGAATCATCAAACGGAGAGGAATGATCGTGCCAGGTATGTCTGAACGACTGGTAGAAATGATTAACCGTGCTGATGCTTTTATTGCTTTGCCAGGTGGCTTGGGTACATTGGAAGAAATTTTTATCGTACTATCTTGGGCGAACCTGAACATACACCAGAAACCAATTGGGCTGTACAATGTTGATGGATTTTATGATTTTCTTTGTGTGTTTCTTGATGATGCCCGGAGAAATGGATTCATATCAAAACCTTTAAAAGAAATCCTATTTACTGCCAGAACTGCTCCAGATCTAATTGACCAACTCATAGCCTATGAACCACAAGTTGACCCTATCATTTCAAAGATAAATTGGTCTGGGGACGATCGTGGTAAGAGACGTCGGGTTAATCTGGATCTTAACCTTTAAATTCCTGTAGATTTCAGTTAACCAGGTATTATCGTCTAAACTCTTCTTCTACTGTTTAAGACATTGGGGACAATGTCTCATTTAGGTTTGGGGGAGGGAATTAGTTGATTAATATCTTGTTTTTAGAGTTTGTTTTATTTTTTATTTTAGTTCAAAATTTTTCGAAAAATACAAAAAAATTGAAAAATTTTCAAAAATTACAAAAATATTTTGCATTTTTGTGTTTTTATTTGACTAAAAAGGTGGAATTGGTAAGAGATAGCCGAGTAAGGAATTTCCGCTCCTGAGACGTATCTCAAACCCATTTTCGAAATAAGTTAATTTTTGTTTATTTCCTTTTGAATTATTTAATTTGTGAATTCTCCTTAAACTGACTAAAATGGATCTTCATATGTTCAGTTGACAGGTATTATGAACTTACATGGAACATACAGTCGTGAGCTAAAATTGAAAAGTTTGTAATTTTAGTGCTATAGTTTAATTGGAGGAAGCATCTCTAAAAAGTGATGGAGTAAAAAAAAAAAAAAAACGTCTGAGATCCGAGTTATTAAGTCTGTTAGGGTGTTTTAACACCTAGTGCCCTAAAACCAACTGGTTTGGGAGTCACTGGCCCAAAGCTCGTTACATGGATCGAAGATGCTGCAAAATAAATATATATATATATATATCTGAAGTCTGAGTAATTAAGTTCGTAGGGGTGTCTTAACACCTGGTGCCCTAAAGCCAACTGGTTTGGGAGCCACCGACCCAAAGCTCGCTACATAGACGGAAGGTATTGTATAAATAAAAAATAAAAAATCAAAAAAAAAAAATCAGAAAAATCAGAAAATTATTCCATTGCTACAAAAATGTGAAATCTGATAGAACTTTAGGACAAAAATATTACTCTCTTATCAACTGCACTTATGACTGTTGTGGGCAAAAATGAGTTGATTAATATTTTGTTAGCTGTGTATATGGAGAATGGTAAAAATAATCGGAGAATTTACTTATTCGGTAATTTAGAAAGAAACAAAACAACTAGTAACTTGGTAGTAGAATTTCACACTGATTAGTCACTAACTTTTTTATTCTCTTTTCGCTTGTCTTTTTGCTTTTGTGTGCATTAGTTTTAATACCTTTTTACTTTTGTAAAATGTTTGTGGGTATCATTGCTGTAAACCCTCACGAGACTACACTCGTCCACTAGGGACACCTAGGGGTTTAAAGGCTTGTTGCATATGCTAAATGCAACCGTGATCCCTACGAAATGGCTTAGTTAAATTTTGTTATGTTATTTTATTTTGTATTTTGCTCGAGGACTAGCAAAATGTTAGGTTTGGGGGTGTGATGAGTGGTATTTATATCACTATTTCCCACTCATTAAACTTAATATTTTGTATAGTTTCTTGAGTTTTGTGAATGTTTTGATGTGTTTTATTGTTATTTTGCAGATAAATAAAGTTTGGACAGCACTGGAGGCAATTTGGGGCAAAACCGGACAAAAATGCGTCAACAGGGATATTTTCGTCTTTGCGCGTCGCGACGCTGAAACACTGCGCGCCGCGACGCCCAGCGTGAGCCGAATCTGCTAACGTGCGCCAGGTCAACGGTCAACAATTTGAGAAGTTTTGACTTTGCTAAAATGCGCCGTGCCACGTGTCACCATCACATCCCATCTGCTAACATGCGCCGTGCCACGTGTCATCATCATGCTGCTGCCGACACACTCAGACTTGACACGTGTCGCCTCGTCATCAGCCACATCATCGGTCAACAAGTCAACCTTGCCACGCGTCGTGCCATCATCGTCCACGTCAGCAGGTCAACCGAGTCAACTTGCCACGTCAGCCTCAGCCAATCACAACTTGACACGTGTCGCCACGTGTCGCAATCCTATTGTGCCGACAATGAACAGTCAGCCGCCACGCCACGTCATCGCCACGTCGTCGCCCGCGTCAGCATGACGTCATCACAATAATTGAGAATTAGCCGCCTTGACACGTGTCGCGTGAACAGTCAGCCGCCTTGCTACGTGTCGCCTTCTCATCGTGCCACGTCGACAATCCAGCGTCGCGACGCTGAGGTCCTTGGCGTCGCGACGCGCGAACAGTGAACAATTTTTCCTATAAATAGAGCGCGAAATTTCAGATTTCAGTACACCATTCCCTCTCTCTTATTTGATGTAAATAGGGAATTCTTCTCTCTCTAAGTTTCGTTTTTAATTTTTAGTTTTTACTTTTGTAATAATTTTAATTACTTTTTGTAATAATAGTAATCTACTTTCTTATTTTACAGTTTTTACTATTCACTATGCGGAGGTAACTTCCCTATGCTAGGGTGAAAGGTAATTATTTTACTATTGCTATTTAGATTAATCTCCCTTAAAAATAATATATTTACTATTTAAAATTCTGATTAATAAAGGATACCGCTATATTGGTCGGTTGGCAATTCAATTTAATCTGGTTTAAACCTGACTAATCAAGGAAACCGCTATATTGGTCGGTTGGTAAATTTATTTTCTGTGGTTTGAACCTGATTAATCAAAGATACCGCCAGATTGGTCGGTTGGTAAATTTATTTTGGTACCGCCTTTATGGCTGGATTATGGACAAATATTACCACCTATATGGCTGGTTGGACTTAATTTGACTTAATCAGGATACCGCCAGATTGGTCGGTTGGTAAAATATTATCACAAGTTTATATATTATTTTATGGGAGATATCTAAATTAGTAGTAGTAAAAGTAATTCCTTTTGCCTTAGCATTTTATTTCATTTGTAATTTACTTTTCAGCATTTTACTTATCGCAATTACTTTTCAGCATTTTCATTTTATGTCTTTTAAGTTTTTACTAGCCCTAGCTATGTGTCATAACTAAGTTAGTAATCTAGGGTTGTGATGAAATCCAATATCACCGGTTTATAAGGGTTAAATTATAATTTGGGTAATATAAAGATTTATTTATTGAGTCTTAATCTTAATGCTTTTTATTAACTGGCCACTAATAAAATGATAAGGTAAACTTAAAATGAACTAGACATAGGGATTTTAGGTTTAAGACCTCAGACTCAATAACCCACGATCTTCCTTGAGGATAGATAACCCTTTAATAGATTTCCTTACAGGATAGGAATATACCTGTCGGGCGGGGGTAGCCATAATTGGAACTTAATCTTAATGAATCCAGATAATTTGATTGACATAGACATATGGTTCAATTAGGTTAAATTGGATATTTGTAATTGACCATCGGAAGAGGCTTTTACATAATTTAGTGTTCCAGGTTAATAAATCAATATTTTACCCAATTATAAGATAACCACTTCATCTTTAAATAATATTGGAATAAATCACAACCCTAGATAGTTTTAATATTGAATTTTCTCAAAATATCTTTTCAACCAATTTAGTTTACTTGCTTTTAAATTTAGAATCGTCGCCATTTCAAATCAATCAAACAACCTGTCAGATATTAGTAATCATTTGACCTCATAAAATTAATAGATAAGATTTTAAGTCCTCGTGGGATCGATACTTTTTATACTACTTGAACGATACGTACGCTTGCGTTATACGTGTGTGTTTACGCCGGTCACAGTACAATCTCAACTCCAGCAGTTTTCAGGACTGAAAACAGGCGAGGCGCATTTAGTAGGGGTGGCAATTTTGCCGTCAGATGCGTTTTTCGTTCGATTCGATATTCGCTTTAAAGCGATACGGTTTTTTGAAAAAATGGATTCGTTTAATAAATGGTCAATTCGATTCGATTCGTTTTTATAAACGATCGAATCCGAATCCTAGGTCATCAATTCGTTTATTAATTCTTTATGATTCGTTTATTAAACGAATCATAAACGAAATCGAATTCCGAATCGAATTAATTTAAACCCGTTTAATTTTATTACAATTTTAACCCTTACATTTTTCCGAATTATGTTTATTACACGAAGGATATTTTAGTAAATTATCTACGTTTAACCTAAAAACTAACATAAACTAAATATCCACTTCCTCAGCCGCCTCTCCTCATTCAAATGAATCAATTTTCAAACCTAACACTCTCTCAATCTGGTACCATGGTGGCTAAGCACGCCGGTACCCACATAAAACAAGTACAAAATCTCCAGCTTTAGCCATGGCCATGGCCATGCCAGCAACTGAACAATCAAGGCCTCTTGCCTTCTCAGAGAGGAGCTAAAGCCAAGAAGTGTCGGTTTCTTTTCAGCAAGAACTCGCTGCCAACTTGTGGGAAAATCAATAAAATCCCTTCATCCAAGAAAAAAAGATTTAGAATCCTGAAAGGTTCACATTTGTCAGATCCATCTTATAGTTCAATTTCAGTGGTGAGATACATTTACTTATTATTATTATTATTATTTTTTATTCTTAAAGAAAATTTTAATGACAATTTTGTTGAATATTTAAGTTGTTTTCATTGAATTATGCAGAAATGGATCGATCTAGAGGTTTTGCACAGGGGAGAAGATCATCATCCATGGTGACTCATAACCTTCAAGTAGGTGACTGCAGTGCTGGGGCATTGGGCTCAATTAGCAATGATGTTGTAATGGAGGTAACACCAAACGACAACTTAATGCCTAAACGACATTATTTTTGGGTTGTTTTCAATTAGACATTTTCATGTTTGAAAAGATAAGAAGTGTTAATGTAACGACAGAGTAACATATAAGATAATGTTGGGGCGGTGCATTATTTTTGAAATGGCCCAATGTTGGGGCGGTGTTTTCTACCATGTTAATGAGCGTTTTTCCCCCAAATCTTAGTGGTTTAGTGAATAATTACATTAAAGTATTTGATTAAGGAAATTTGAAAAAATCATACTTTAGTATTTTTGGGTTGTTTTTTACTTTTATTTTTAAGGAAGATTATGTGAAAGATAAGTACATTGGTTTCTTGCTGTAAAATGCAGATTGAAGTTCTTTCTCGAGGGAAGAATCATAGTGGCTGCGCAATTGGAATTAAAACTCGTATGAAGGATGTTAGTAGCTGTTTAACTGCATCGAAGGAGCTTTTGAAAGTTTTGATAATGATAAAGAAGTTTGTCTTTACCGTCGCAACTTGTATTCCAGATTTTGGTCAAAATGTGTTTTGAAGATTTTAAGTGTTATTAAGCAATTGATTTGTAATTTGAAATTTGGAACTTGTTGTAAGGATTTTAAGATTTTAAGTGTTATTATGCAATTTATTATGCTTAGATTTTGTATTTTATTTTGATTAAACGAATCGAATACGAATATTCGAATAATAAACGAATCGGATGCGAAAATAAACGAATCGGATGCGAATAGTAAACGAATCGAATGCGAATAGTAAACGAATCATAAATTCGATTCGATTCATTTGATTTGTAAAACGAATAAACGAATCGAATACGAATATTCGTTTATTAAACGAATCGAATCCGAATCCTAATATCAGGATTCGTTTAATAAACGAATCGAATTCGAATTTAGTGCATTACAATTCGATTCGTTTAGAATTCGTCACGAATTCGATTCGTTGATTCGTTTTGACACCCCTACATATTAGTAGTATCAGCCGGGGGGAGGCCCACATCAGTATCAGTCGGGGGGAGGCCCACATCAGTATCAGTTTGGGGCGAGGCTCATATCATTATCAGTTGGGGCGAGGCCCACATCAATAACAGTTGGGGCGAGGCCCATATCAGTATCAGTCTGAGGGCGAGGCCTATATCAGTATCAGTTTGGGGTGAGGCCCACATCAGTCTCAGCTGGGGGTGAGGCCCATATCAGTATTAGTCTGGGGCCAAGGCCCATATCAGTATCAGATGGGGGTGAGACCCGCATCAGTATCAGCTAGGGGCGAGGCCCATATCAGTATCAGTTGGGGGCGAGGCCCACTTCAGTATCAGTTGGGGGCGAGGCCCACATCAGTAACAGTTGGGGCGAGGCCCATATCATTATTAGTCTGGGGGTGAGGCCCATATCAGTATCAGTTTGGGGTGAGGCCCACATCAGTCTCAGCTGGGGGTGAGGCCCATATCAGTATCAGTCTGGGGCTAAGGCCCATATCGGTATCAGTTGGGGGGTGAGGCCTACATCAGTATCAGCTGGGGCGAGGCCAATATCAGTATCAGTTGGGGCGAGGCCTACATCAGTATCAGTTTGGGGCGAGGCCCATATCAATATCAGTCTGGGGGCGAGGCCCATATCAGTATCAGCTGGGGGCGAGGCCTATATCAGTAGCTGTTTGGGGCGAGGCTCATATCTGTATCGGTCTGGGGCGAGGCCCATGTCAGCATCAGTTTGGGGATGAGTCTCAAGGCTGAGGCCCACATCAATATCAGTTTGGGGATGAGTCCCAGGGCCGAGGCCTACATCAGTAACAGTTTAGGGATGAGTCCCAGGGCCGAGGCCCACATCAGTATCGGTTTGGGGATGAGTCCCGAGGGTTTAGGACCACATCCGCATCGGTTTGGGGGCGATGCCCATATCAGTATCAGTTTGGGGTCGAGGCCCACATCAGTGTCAGTTTAGGGGCGAGGCCCACATCGGTATCGATTTGGGGGCGAGGCCCACATCAGAATCATGCATCCATACATACATGAATACATATCACATACATACAATTTTGTTTGTATTCGCAGGATTGTAGCGGCAAAGACCACCTCATTAAGTAATGGTTCAAAAATTAGCCACATTCTCTGACAACACGGTTCAGAAATGGACCGCTACCACAACAAATGCCGAAAATGGTGCTCCAAAATGGAGCACACACAACAGATGCCGAAAATGGCGTTCCAAAATGGAGCATACACAGCAAATGCCGAAAATGGCGCTCCAATATGGAGCACACATAACAGATGCCGAAAATGGCGTTCCAAAATGGAGCACACACAACAGATGCCGAAAATGGCGTTCCAAAATGGAGCACACACAACAGATGCCGAAAATGGCGTTCCAAAATGGAGCACACACAGTAAATGCCAAAAATGGCGTTCCAAAATGGAGCACACATAACAGACGCCGAAAATGGTGTTCCAAAATGGAGCACACACAGCAGACGCCGAAAATGGCGCTTCAAAATGGAGCACACACAACAGATGCCGAAAATGGCGCTCCAAAAATAGGGCACATACATCAGATGCCGAAAATGGCGCTCCAAAAATGGATCACAGTTCGAAAATGGACCACCGGAATAACTCAGTTCGAATCAGCAGGCGAGTTAAGCAACAGCTGGCGAACCAAGTAAGTAGAAATGCATTGCATAACTTTTATATGATTGTTCAAAGTCACACATTGCACAAGTCCCATCAAAGTGGGGGCGACTGTAGGCATTGCATTTTTGGATGTGAGTCCCTATGATGAGTCTCATTTGGAGGCACTACCTTTTTAGTCGAGGAAGTTGCGGGAAACGGTTGTCGGAAGGTAATCGGCATTTCGTTAAATTTTATCCACATGTTTAGCTCCAAGCTCGCTCGTTGGACCTCCGTTTTAAAGCACCTTTGGCCTAAAAAACCCAGAACCATTTAACCTTGGCCCACACCCACCATCACCAAGCCCACGCCCACCATCTAGGCCCACACCCCCATATCACCCTAAAATACCTCCAAATTAAATCAAATATTAAATTAAATATTAATTAAATAATGTAATTGAATTAAATAAAATAATTAAACCATTTACCAAATTAAATAAGACATAAAATATAATTATACCAAATTAAAATATTGTAACTTCTTAACTTAAAATATTATATACTAAAATAAAGAAATATTATGCCTAATTAAAATCAATCATAACCAATTAAAAATGTTGACTTCCTAATCTAACAAATTAAATGCCTAATTAACACCAATCAAATATTCAACCTTCCTAATTCACCAAATTGTGTCCCCCCAATCAATCAAATCATTTCCTTGTTTGACACCAAATCCAATCTATTCATTGTGAGACAAGGGGAAGCCCTAGCACTTGTCTATATAAACAACTCAAAACCAAAGCCAACCCCCTCACGGATACACGGCTCAAAAAAACAAAAAAACACAAAGCAAAAGCCAATTCACGCACAGCACAAAAAAATAAATAAATAAACCCTTAAAGCCACTAACGGAGAGCAAACAAACGCATAAGCCTCATTGCCCCTTGACGCACCACGGCCAGGTCCTCATGCCACACTGCCCACGTTACTCCTCCTTCACTGCCAATTAAGCGCCCACAAGCCTGCCTCCACTAACGTACAAAGCAACAAAACCCCACCTACTTGCCTCACCTTGGACGCCACGACCACACACTGCATAGCCTGCCCTCATTCAACAAGCGTATACTATAAACACTGACCTTCAAAGCCCGCACGCCACATGCCCCTTTTAAGCCATCAACGTCCATTCACTCAACACGTCTGAACCTCTTTCCACACGCCACAAACACACTGCAGCCTCTTCTCCAAACAGCCATCAAACTGAACCAAATCAATCCAGAAACCGCCCAAAACAGCCCCTAAATCACCTAAAATAGTAACTAAAAACTGCACCTTAAACCCTTTAAACAACCGAAAAAACAGCAGCCCATGGACCTCTAAAAAATGCAAAAATAGTAGCTTTGAAGACCTGAAACAGTAAGCAGAAAATACAGAGAAGACATCAACAAAATGGAGGTCAAACAGCAAGCAAAACAGTAAAACAGTGAGCTAAGACGCTAAACCAGTGAACCGGAGAAGTTGAGGAGCTTTAACCCTTCCGATCTCCGTGAAACGTAAGTCCGAAAGTCGGCAAAAAGGTTAGTCCTGAGGGTATTTTTCACACTTGTTTTCAGTTTTATCTTTATTATTTATTGAGTTTTGTTCGCATGATTACTATATTAAAATGCATGTTGTGGCCCTTGAGTAGATAAATATGCATATATTGTAAAATGATGTATGTTGTGGCCCTTGAATAAAATGAAAAATGTGTCGCCTCTCGGGTATATAGGATGGAAACCCGGACATAAATTTCATAGCCGATTTCGAATGGACGGTAGTATGATCTGTACTCGGGATACAACTCAACGTACCACTTGAGTAAACAACGCATATTTTGTTTTATGTTGTTTTGATTTGTTTGTCATTCGTTACTTGATTTCCGCTTGTTATTTGTTTATGTAATGAAGTGATCGAGCGCATGGGCTTAGTAAGTTGGATAAAGGTCCCCTATTTGTGGGGTTAAAATCTTTTACCACGATGCTTTGCCACGCAGATTGATGTTTATTCGGTTGAATGTAAGATGTGTTCAATCGGGTATACGAAGTCCGATATTATTGTCTTTGTTGTTTATATGTATGATGTGATCGAGCGCATGGGCTTAGTAAGTTGGATTAAAGGTCCCCTATTCTGAGGGGTTAAAATCCTTTACCACGATGCTTTGCCGCGACGATTGATGTATATTCGTATGCCAATTGATCTTTATGCATGAATTCAGACATAGAATATATGCAAATAGGTTGTATGCAAATATGAAAATGTGCTATGTGTAAACTTAGATATGAGCTTTGGACCTATGCATGTGAACTTAAGAGTAAATTATCCTTGGAAATATGTTGCTTAGGCTTGGTTAGATTATTGCACAAATCATTTTATTACAAGTGGCGTAAGTAAGGGACCATTCCGAACCCAACGGTTTGAGGTCTTCCCTGGCGAGGGGTGAGTGCTGTCTTAAATCTTTGTCCCGGTTCACACCGGGTGGCGACTCCATTATTCTCCAGTTTAGTCCCCCGCGGGCTACTCCGTACTCCCAACTGGGCCGCGAGCCCGGGACAGCATGCGTCGCCTAGTTTCTGTGTTCCCACAATAGGGAACCGTACTTGTGAGCTTGTAATCACCATTTGAGAAGCTTGGAGCTTGGAGCATCAATGGAGGACATCTATGGAGGTTGACCGAAATTTTGGAAGAGCAGAAAAAGCCCACTACCGTGAGCCACCTTGGAGGGAGCTTGAAGTTTCGTTGTTCCTCGCATCGCTCAACCGATCATTGTAAGTATTCCGCAACTTCCTTTATTGTATTCACATATGTTTCTTGCTTGATAATGATCCTTGGGACCTTAGAGAAACCCAACACAAAGGTGGTCAAGTGATTCTAGAATGGTAACCATAGCTATAAGTTTTCATCTACGGTTCCAAACTCTATTTTATGTTTCATGTCCAACTTGAACATATTTGACCCAATTACAAGCATATTATGTTTATACTTCCAAAACATCGATACACAAATTTAATAGCCTAATTTCAACTTCAACCAAAGAATTGTTATGCATCAAAAACAAAAACATAACTTATTAAAGAAGATCAAACTTACCTAGTAAGCTTGAACCAAAGATCTAATCTTCTCCTCTTGTTGAAAAATATAGAGAACTTCCAAAGATTCTTTAAACACTTCTTTAGGTTAATTTCTCTTATGTTTTGTCTTATTGTTTGTTTGCTTAAAAACTTGGTCAAACTTGTATTTTATAGTAAAGCTTATGTAATTTTAAATTAATAAAATTTCTAATCAACTTTTAGGTGAGTGTAGGACACAGATGTTAGGCGACGATATTCCGGGCTAGCGGCCCGGTCGGGAGTACAGAGTAGCCCGCGGGGGACTAAACCGGAGAAATAACATGGAGTCGCCACCCGGTGTGAACCGGGAAAATGATTTAAGGCCGCACTCACCCCTCGCAAGGGAAGACCTCAGTCCGTTGGGTTTGGAATGGTCCATTACTTATGCCACTTGTAATGATATGATTTGTGCAATAATCTATCCAAGCCTAAGCTACATATATTTCCAAGGATAATCTACTCCTAAGTTCGCATGTATAAAATGAATCATCATAACGGAAAACATATGATATCACACAATAATCTCATGAACATGTTGAATAATCAAACACGAAAAATAAATAACAACTGAAACATAAACATAAAGAAACACCTATTGCGAAAGGAGATAACAAGATCATGCATAGAGGAATAACATACTAATGGCTAAATCATGCTTGAGAAACAAGTAACATCCTAAAGACCTAATCATGCTTGAACATAATCTTGCGAACACATCAAATAGATGAATGCGGGAATACAAATGGATGATAACAACAAAATTGTCAAAAATGGAATGGCATGTTTAATTACATAATACAAAAGAAATCACCCAAGAAGCGATCATGCATGAAATGTGATGAAAATGACTCAGTTCAGTGTATGTACGTTCGTGTAGCATTCGTAAACGCGTTCGAACGGTAAACAGAAGGTTCGTGTTCGTGTAGCGTTTGAGAACGCGTTCGAACGGGACCAGACCTGCTGCATGATAAAATAAAGAAAATATGTGCGCGTTCGAGTAGCGTTAGTAAATGCATTCAAACGGTAAAAAGAAGGTTCGCATTCGTATAGAATTCGAGAACGCATTCGAACGGGACAAGACCTGATGAAACAAAATGCATGCGCGTTCGAGTAGCGTTTGTAAACGCGTTCGAACGGGAAACAAAAGGTTCGCGTTCGAATAGTGTTCGAGAACACATTCGAATGGGACATGACCTGATGCATGATGGATGATGTAACACATACATAGATAAGCAAATCCACAATGTAGGACCCCGTGTACCCGATTGAACTCATTCCAATTCAATCAGGTGTACCTCATCCGGCGCGGAAAAACATCGTGGTAAAGGTAGCCGTTAGGCATTTTCCCTCGAATAGAGGACCTTGAATCCACCCTAGTTAGCCCATGCACACTACATCATCAATACACAAACAAATAACGTGCAGAAAGTAAAGCGAAAATGACTAAATCATGTTCAAACACAAGGTTGGATGAAATGAAATATGTGTGTCTCTCAAGCAGTACGTGGCGTTATATCCCAAGTACAGACCGCACTACCGTCATTCGGATTCGGCTACGGAATTTACGTCCGGGTTTCCATCCGATATACCACAAGAGAGAACACATATTCCGTTCATCCGGAAATCACATCTTGCACCAACCCACAATACTCATGCAAAAGAAAGTAAGAAAATAAATAAAAAGAAGGGTGCCCTCAGGTCTAACCTCTTAGGTCGTCTCTCAAAAGTGCGTTACCCGGCCGTCGGAAGGGTTGATGCTCTGCAACTCCTCCGGTCCACTGGTCCACTGCTCTCGTTCGCTGCTTCACTATTTTGAGCCGTCGTTTCCTCTGTTTTACTGCTATTTTGCTGTTGTTTTACTGTCACTGTTTTTCTGTTTTAGGCTAGTGTTTTTACGAGTTTGGGGCTGCTATTTTTGCGGTGGTTAGGGGGCTGTATGGGAGCAGTTTTGGTCACGGAAATGGGGCTGTTTGTGGACTGTTTTGTTGCGGCAATAGGGGCTGTCTTGGTTTATGATTTTCGGGGAATGAGGGGGTTATTTCAAGGGTGATTTTCGGTGAAGGCTTACTGTTTTAGGGGTGTGATTTTCGATAATGGAGGGTGTTTAGGGGGATGAGTTTCGGCTGTAGTAGAGAGAGGAGGAGAAGAGAAACTTTTTTTGTGCTTGTTCTTGTGTTATGCGTGAATGGACTAGGGGATGAGAGTGTTGGATTTGTGTTTCTTTTATAGGCAAAGGGTAAGGTAAATCTATGTTTGAAAAGGAATAAGATTTGTGTATTAAAGAGATGCCATTTAATTAGTGTCACACAAGGAAAAAAATATTTAATTGGGGACATGATTTGTTTAAATTAGGAATGGGTTTATTTGATGTTACTTGTTTTATTTTAATTTGGTATATAATTTGTTTTGTTTAGGTAAGTAATTTTTTATTTTAGTAGGTGATTATTTAGATTTTATTTGATTTATTTAATTTAGGAAGGATATTATTTTAATTTGTGACATGTTTTAAATATTTTAATTATATTTGGGTGGGTTTTGGTGGGCTAATTGGGCTTGGGCGTGAGGCTAGCAGCAAAACCAGAAGTACCGACACCGTTCGACGCCGATTCGAACGCTGCACGAACGCCCGCAATCTGCTTGACGTTCGAACGTGAACGCAGCACGACCGAAAGCAGTGAACATGCAAATTGAATCTGATGATATGCTTATTCTGAATTTCCCCTTCCAACATTCGTTTCCCGCGACTTCCGTGACTTAAAAGGTAATGTCTCCAAATGAGACTCATCATAGGGACTTACATGCAAAAATACAGTGCCTACAGTCGCCCCCACTTTGATGGGACTTGTGCAGTGTGTGACAATGACAATCCTATCAAAGTTATGCATGCATTTTTACTTACCTGGCTCGCCAGCTGTTGCTTAACTTACTTGTTATCCTGAGATGCTTTGACCTTTGGGCTTCGTTTCCAAATTATATTGAATATGGGCTTTGTTCCCGAACTGCGTTGAGAGAGGGCTTTATTCCCCTGGGCTTTATTCTCGAGCTGTTTTGAAAGTGGGCTTTATTCCTATAGGATTTGTTCCTGAAATGTGTTGAAAGTGGGCTCTATTCCTCTAGGCTTTGTTCCGAACTGCGTTGAGAGAGAATTTTATTCTCCTGGGCTTTATTCCCGAGCCGTTTTGAAAGTGGGCTTTATTCCTCTAGGCTTTGTTCCCGAACTGTGTAAAGATAGGGCTTTATTCCCTTGGGCCTTGTGTTGGTTTCTATTAAGGTCCCAAGATCAATTATAGGCATGAATTAAGTGCGAATACACATCGAGGAAGTTGAGGAATACTCACATCGATCGGTTGAGCGAAGCGGAGGCAACGAAACTTCAAAAACTGCTCCTCACTGGTTCGGCAGTGGACTGTTTGTGCTCACTGGTTTCGCCCTTTTGGATCAACAACGTCAAGCTCCATGCTTCGTCGAATGGTTCCCGGCTCATGGGTGGAGCTTCTCATTGCTCACGGAAGTTAACAAAACCAGAAGGTTTATTTGGAGCCCCTTGGGCGTGAGATGAGAGAGATGAGAGAATGAGAGATTGTATTTGGTTGTAACAAATTTGTGTGTTATATACACACATTTGAATTTCAAATGAATTTCACTTGAATTTGGCTTTTAAAAGTCAAACCATTAAAGCCCCAACCACTCACATCACTCAATCCATCAAGTTGTCATGTCACATCACTCAAAGTGACTTGTGATTTGACGCTTGATGTGACTAGCGATTTGACGCTTGATTTGACGTGCCGCACTCGAATTCGAAATGTGAATGCGCTCGTAAATAATCTCGGGCTCGGGTTCGCTAATTCCAAATTAACGAATTTTCTGTTGCATCGTAATTAAATGATTACGCCTAGTGAAGTCACTATTCACGTCGCTAACGGATTAATTCTAAATTAACTCGTTCGCCGAATTGAAATCTAATTTTAATTCCGCGTCGAAATCCAATTCGTTTAATATATCGAATATATTAATTTATCAATTAATTCCAAATTAATTGTTATCTCTATTTTAATGATATTTTATCCCAGATAAAATATCTCTGCAATTAATCCCAGATTAATTTTCTCTCTCTTCTAATTAATACCAGATTAATTTAGAGTGCGAGTTATACGTCATCGGTGAATCTTTGGGAAGCGACCCATGAGATCCCTGGATATGTTGGTAGTAAATTCGGTCGTCGGACTATCCGAACACGTAAGTACCTCGTACTAAGTTTATACCGATTTACAAGACAAGGTTGGCCTATAGCAAAGCACCATGCCTACCCAATTCTCCGGAAATATCCTTACAGTAATAAATGATCTATATCAAGCGTAGTATACCGTAGTATTGCGTATTTCTGTCCAGTATCGGATGATCACGTGCTAGGCCTAGGGCTGGAATTGTGTCTGCCCCGTACGAAGCACATGTCGGATGTCTGGTGACTACTCTCTATAATCCGATAAACCTGACATTGTCATTTTATCCCGATAGCTGCAGCATTTAAGAGAACCTGTCCCGTATCCTATGTGACCATCATCTCCATATGACTGGAGTGACACTTCCGTCTTGACATCACACCCAACACACTACGATTCTCAATATACCCAGTAGTGGCGTACGCATAACCTGTTAAAGCCCTGGACGACCTCAACCAAAGTATATTGATTGTCGCAAGTATTAGCGGTGCAAGTCTCAGGTTAAGACCAAATACACCTACCCTGATTTCGGACTTCCATAGACACATAGTCATACTACCAATGGAATTCAGAGGGGGTCTATCAAGAGCGAAGCTGTTTCCTGTACCATCGGTAAAACACAACCTCCTATTACACTTGCATGAGTATCATATACCAAAATATATGAGAACTATGTCGTTGTGCCTTCACAACGCTCACAAGTGTAATACTAGTCTTTTACGCATTTATCGATGTCCAATCTCGACAATGCTCTGACTAGGGATATTTAATGATTTATCCTTCGTGGACTGATATTGTCTCATATCATTCTCCGTCCAGGAACAAATCATAGGGACCCCTCATCATTTATACATCTAGGTGATCTAATCACAAATGATAAGAGTGCAATCTCCTTTGTCACATAGTTAATTTGTACAACAACACCATGATCTGTACAAATGGTGACGTTATGGGTCATAATTGTCCAAAAATCTCCCACTTGGCCTATAGCCAGTCACTCGAGTGCTTGACACCCGAACTATGTACGGTTGGCTCAAACTTGCTTAGAAACGCTTTCGTCAGCGGATTTGCATTATTATCATCTGATGCGATTTATTCGATCATCACATCGCCACCATGTATGATCCGAACGAATCAGATGAATAGTCGAAGTATATATCTGGATCGTTGATGAGACCATTAATTCTTTAGCCTGTGCTGACGCCTAGCTCAGCAGCTAACAGAACTATATCTAATCTAATTAGATTAGATTGGCCTGTTTGTGACTTCATATGCTCAAAGCGTATGAGACACCAGGTAGCGTACATTTTTCAATGTACAATTCCACAGAGAGTTTTCAAAAGCCAAGCTTTCGCCGATAGTTATTTTATGGGAATATCATTTCCAAGAAATGACGTATTATCATTATTTATAGGACAGCCACTGTCAGTGCGCTCCCACTAACCCTCTTATATACACAAGAATCTTTTCGTTTTGAATTAAATCATACTCCATTCTGATTATATCAAAACGATAATTCTAAGAACCTATGCTTGCTTCAATCCAAACATGGATCGAATAACCTGCAAACCTTGTTTGCTAGTTTTGGTACGACAAAACCGACAGGATATTGTAAACATCCTCCAAAAGGTTTCCTTTTCAGGAAAGCGATTTTCCCGTAAAGCTGTCATATTTCATGAATGAAACATGCAGCATCAGCAAGCATTATCCAAATGGATTCACCATGGCAACAAGTAAAAGGTTGAATCGTAATCAACACAATGTTGATAACGATACCTTTCCGCTAAAAGCCTAGCTTTATACGTTGGTATGTTGCCATCCATGTACGTCTTCCTTGAAGACTTATAGTACCAATAGGCACAATGCCTTGCGATACATCAACTAGTATCCAAACTTGTTGATATACATGGAATCCATTTCGGATTTATGACACTTTGTCATAATAGGGAGTCGATACCTTGTATCACTTCCTCATACGTAATCAGTTGGTATACCTCAAAAGATTGACATCTTTACGAGGTGAGATCAGAAACCCATACCCCAGGTTGTTTTCTGACTCTCTCCGACATACGCGGTTCTTGTGTATACGAAGATTAATGGTAATAGTTTCATCCTTATGAACTATTTATGTTCCATTAAGATTCGGTGCCTTGGACAGTATTACTCTGATTTTCATCGAGTTTTACTATCCTCCCACTTACCACTGCATTTCGGTATTCCTCTTAGGAAAACCGCATGGTGAGCAACAATCTAATTGTTCTCTTGTGAGTTGTATAAGTACAATACGTATGGTATCCCTAGGATATCCTACAATTGGCACGAAATCTGTCAAACATATTTTTATGGAACCTTATTCTAAATAAGTTCTGCACTGTTAATGCTTATCCGTTGAAGGAAATGGTAGCTCAGAGCGACTCATAATAACCTTATCATGTCCAACAAAATTCGGTTTATCCTGTTCGGACACACCGTCAACTTGACGTGTTCCGGGAGGAGTCCTCATAGAAAGAATACTATACTCTTTCAAGTATATAAGAAACTTATGCTTAAGTATTTTCCATTACGGTCTTACCTTGACGGTATAATACTTTTTCCGATCTGTTTTTCTATTTCGTGTCGAAAACTCTAAAAGTTTCCGATTTGTGTTCTTCAAAAGAAACACATAACCATAACGCGATGCCACATCCGTAAAGGTCACGAAATATTCATATCCACATCTAGCCTAGCTAGACATGGGCCCACTTGCTTCACTATGAACTATGGCTCACAGATCAGTGGCATTTACACTTTTACAAAGTAAATAGTGTTTTAGGCACTTTGCCCAATAAACTAGATTTGTAGACTTTATTTGATTGGAATCAAATCAGTCATAGTACCCACTCTTCGAAAGTGTGGATATACGATTCTTGTTTTAGTTGTGTCCCAGACAACAATGCCACAATTAAGTTTCATCTGATCAAATCAGTTTGAGGTATTTGTTTGTCATATTATATTTCTGAGATTTATTTATATTCAAAATATAAATTCTGTTATTCACATCTAATGTGTTTATCTCAATATCATCTTATATAATAAAACACTTTAGTGTTCTAGAATATAAAGGTTCACCCGCAGCGGGTTAAACACTGATATATAGATAATGTATCTAGTCAAACTAGTTACTTTATAAAAGTTCCCTAATTTAAGTACACACCCGAGGGTAGTTCCTAAAGTTAGGTATCTACGGTTAAAACAACAGCGACTTTCGTCCCGTTTACAATTCGCAGATAATCTCTATTGAAGTCAGTATCCTGTTCAAAACAGATTCTGAACATCAATACATATATGTACCACACTAAGTATTTAAATCTAATTTTAATACTAGCTGTGAACATAATGTTGACAAACATATTTGAAGTCGGAGCCTTGCTCGTCTTCGATTCCTTCATGTTTGCTTGTCCAAACGGCAGTCACGCTTCCGCGATCCCGTTTGCCACAATTAAGGCAGACATTTTAGGATATGTCCTTTATCTTCCCAGAAGATTATAATGATTTTGCCTTTGCCAGTTTCAACACTCCAGAAGCCTTGGCCAAGCCTTGGCCTTCTAGAATATCGAAGTAAGGTACGCCTTGCGCTACTTGCCTAATTGCAAACTTTGACTTTGTCTCCTTGAGAATAGTCATTAATTATCCAAGAGTTATTTATTGCAATTTAGTACTTCTAAAATCTAAAGATAGATTTATGAAGATCCTTCAATTTCTGTATCATACTTTAAGGATCTAATCCTTAGTTCTGATTCAGAAATTAAGGAGTCTACTGCGGTAAGTATAATGGATTAAGCACTTAAGTTATCATCACATAAATCTTCGAAAGATTATGCTCGACTATTTGCTTAACTTCGGGCTTTAGGCATAATATGTTATTTTATCAAATAAAGTAACTTATTATTTTCCATGACCATCCTGAAATTATTCCCAATTTAAAAATTAAACCATTTAAATACATTTTCCCTTGGATTATGTATTAAACGTCAATCTTTCAATTTTATCTTGATATTAATAGTCCAACTATTTAATCAACGATTTAGGTACTATTTATTATAATGATGACAATAGTCCAACTATTTAATCAACTATAATTTAATAGATTAAAATCAATTATATTGATTACTATAATCCAATTATAAAATCAACTATAAATGAATAGTTTGAATATAGTCCAACTATTTATTAAAACAACATTTAAATATTAGTCCAACTAACATTTAATTTATTTGACGAATGATATTTGTTCGAGCGCGTATGGCGAGTAATGGAACGAGTATTGCAAATTCAATTCTTGCCTCCCACTATTTTTCGGTGAGCCTCTAACCCTCTGTCGAGTACTCGGGAAATCGTGTTTCCTAGTGGGCTAGGATCCCGTTAAATATCACACAATATTGACTTTGGCCAACAAATTGTATGATAATTAACTAGGTAGATCTCTAAGATCGATTGGATCCAATCCCATTCCTAGATCCGGTAGGGGGACATCCAATTCCGAAACATATATCTTATATATGCCAATAAATCGAATGTATTACCTAACCTTTTTTCCTCTGAATCAACTAAGCCTTGGCTTTGGCACAACAAACTTAGTGATCCCAGTCAAGCGCGACCCATTGACCATGTAAAGCTTCGTAATCAATGTCGATGGACAAGAAGTGGTCTTCACTTTGGCCAACAAACCACAACTTGGACAAGACACTGACATGGAACAAAGCTCTCATGATTCAAACACATCCTTGATGAACAAAGGCCTTGACTTTGGCCAACAAGCCAATGCCAGTCTCGGATCTTGAGTGAGAATCAATCAATGGAAGGAAAGACGCTTAATATTTTGCGAGGGTTTTTCGAGTGCAAATTGGCAACCAATTTATTATCTTTGTTAAGGTCTCATCATCATACACCCTTAAACATGCATTCTAAATACATAATAAAGCGCATATGAAAAATAATAATGATATGCGGATGGATACTTTACACATTGATCCTAGATCAAATCTCTCCCTTTATCTCTCCCGCTAGCACAAGTATTTACTTCTACCCATTACACTACACTTCTAAAGAAACCTCATTTACATTGAGGGGAATAGGTGAGAAGAGAATACAAAGAATAGAGAGGTAATAAGGCTGGACACACAGGTCCAATTAATAAATCGAATTTATTACAACAATTTCTAAAATTGTCCCACCCATCTAATATCCATCTGATATACATTATTCATGCATCGCAACCATGTATTCACACAAGCATGTTATCAATCAATCTAATCAAATTAATTAATCTGATAATTAGTGATCATCCAATGTTCAAACAACGATTTGATTTTGCTCGAGTCAAACTCGTTTTTGCGAATACGTACTCAAAGTACGAATTCTCGAATTAAATTAAACTACATAATTAAATCCAATTCAATATGCATTTAATTCTAATTCACATATTTAATTCCAAATTAAATACTACACTTTAATAATGAACTTTTACGACTTAAATTCCAAATTTAATCGCAACGGGTCTCAAAGCCCGATTTAACGTCCAACGTCAATTTAATTAAAGTCCAATGGGCTTTTAATTAATTTCTTGAGGCTTGGACTTTTGGTCAACTCGGGTCAAACCGAATAACCAAAATCCAATCTCGGAGTTACCCCATAAGCCTAGAAATCACTCTTGGCCCATTAGGCCCAATTAAACTTTAAAGGTCCATTAAGTCGCATTTGGGCTTTATGGAAGTGGTTTTGGGCCCAATTGGATCCAACCAATTTTGCCTAAACCTACTTTGTACAACAAAGCCCAATAAGCCCATTAACAACTTTAAAGGCCCAAATCCAATTTTAAGGCAATTAATTAAACACAAAAAATTCCAATTTCACATTTAATTAACCAAAGTGCATTAATATAATTAATCACCCAAATCATTATTTCCAAAACACAAATTAGGCTAATTAATCATACTCATCTACATCAATTAGTGTCCAACACAAATTGATTAAAATCAAACCCATATCACATGCTATAACTCTTGGCCAAGGGGAAAATTCATGCCCAAATCAAATTCAATCCAATTCAATTCAATTCAACATTAAATCAATATCCCCAATTGATTTCCAACTCATCCAATGAATCAAAATCAAAAAACCAAGACATTTAGGGCTAGTCATCAATTCGGCCAAGCCATGATAAATTGGGGAAATTTATTCCAAACACAATTTCAACAAATTGATATAATCAAACATCAATTAAACATACTTTAAGCATACTAAATCATCCAATTTCATTAATCATGCTCAAACACATTTTTGCCCAAATTTTAAGCCTTAAACTTTTTCATGCTCAAACCTTGCTCTAGATGCCATTGTTGGTTTCTATTAAGGTCCCAATATCAATTATAAGCATGAATCAAATGCGAATACACATCGAGGAAGTTGTGGAATACTCACATCGATCGGTTGAGCGACGCGGAGGCAACAAAACTTCAAAAAACTGCTCCTCACTGGTTTGGCAGTGGGCTGTTTGTGCTCACTGGTTTCGCCCTTTTGGATCAACAACGTCAAGCTCCAAGCTTCGTCGAATGGTTCCCGGCTCATGGGTGGACTTCCCTATCACCTTCGCATGTCTCGTAAGTGTGCTAGCACTTGAGATTTTGCCATAAAATCACACTCCAAGCTTCCCACTGCTCACGACAGTTCACAAAACCAGAAGGTTTATTTGGAGCCCATTGGGCGTGAGATGAGAGAGATGAGAGAATGAGAGATTGTATTTGGTTGTTACAAATTTGTGTGATATATACACACATTTGAATTTCAAATGAATTTCACTTGAATTTGGCTTTTAAAAGTCAAACCATTAAAGCCCCAACCACTCACATCACTCAATCCATCAAGTTGTCATGTCACATCACTCAAAGTGACTTGTGATTTGACGCTTGATGCGACTAGCGATTTGACGCTTGATTTGACGTGCCGCACTCGAATTCGAAATGCGAATACGCTCGTAAATAATCTCGGGCTTGGGTTTGCTAATTCCAAATTAACGAATTTTTCGTTGCGTCGTAATTAAATGATTACGCCTAGCGAAGTCACTATTCACGTTGCTAACGGATTAATTCTAAATTAACTCGTTCGCCCGAATTAAAATATAATTTTAATTCCACGTCGAAATCCAATTTCGTTTAATATATCGAATATATTAATTTATCGATTAATTCCAAATTAATCGTTATCTCTATTTTAATGATATTTTATCCCAGATAAAATATCTCCGCAATTAATCCCAGATTAATTTTCTCTCTCTTCTAATTAATCCCAGATTAATTTAGAGTGCGAGTTATACGTCATCGGTGAATCTTTGGGAAGCGACCCATGAGATCCCCGGATATGTTGGCAGTAAATTCGGTCGTCGGACTATCCGAACACGTAAGTACCTCGTACTACATTTATATCGATTTACAAGACAAGGTTGGCCTCTAGCAAAGCGCCATGCCTACCCAATTCTCCGGAAATATCCTTACAGGAATAAAGGATCTATATCAAGCGTAGTATACCGTAGTATTGCATATTTCTGTCCAGTATCGGATGATCACGTGCTAGGCCTGGGGCTGGAATTGTGTCTGCCCCATACGAAGCACATGTCGGATGTCTGGTGATTAGTGTCTATAATCGGATAAACCTGACCTTGTCATTTTATCCCGATAGCTGCAGCATTTAAGAGAACCAGTCCCGTAACCTACGTGAGCATCATCTCCATATGACTGGAGTGACACTTCCGTCTTGACATCACACCCAAGACACTACGATTCTCAATATACCCAGTATTGGCGTACACAAAACCTGTTAAAGCCATAGACGACCACAACCAAAGTATATTGATTGTCGCAAGTATTAGCGGTGCAAGTCTCAGGTTAAGACCAAATACACCTACCCTGATTTCGGACTTCCATAGACACATAGTCATACTACCAATGGAATTCAGAGGGGGTCTATCCAGAGCGAAGCTGTTTCCCGTACTATCGGTAAAACACAACCTCCTATTACACTTGCATGAGTATCATATACCAAAATATATGAGAACTATGTCGTTGTGCCCTCACAACGCGCATAAGTGTAATACTAGTCTTTTACGCATTTATCGATGTCCAATCTTGACAATGCTCTGACTATGGATATTTAATGATTTATCCTTCGTGGACTGATATTGTCTCATATCATTCTCCGTCCAGGAACAAATCATAGGGACCTCTCATCATTTATACAGCTAGGTGATCTAATCACAAATGATAAGAGTGCAATCTCCTTTGTCACATAGTTAATTTGTACAACAACACCATGATCTGTACAAATAGTGATGCTATGGGTCATAATTGTCCAACACCTTGTTCCCGAACTGTTTTGAAAGTGGGCTTTATTCCTCTAGGCTTTGTTCCTGAATTATATTAATTGTGGGCCTTATTCCCGAACTGTGTTGAATGTGGGCTTTATTCCCGAACTGTACTGAATGTGGGCTTGATTCCTTAGGCCTTGTTCCCGAACTGTTTCAAGATAGGGCGTTATTCCCCTGGGCCTTGTTCCCGAACTGTTTTGAAAGTGGGCTTTATTCCCCTAGGCTTTGTTCCTGAACTGTACTGAATGTGGGTTTTATTCCATGGGCATTGTTCCCGAATTATTTTAACTGTGGGCCTTATTCCCGAACTGTACTGAATGTGGGCTTTATTCCCTGGGCCTTGTTCCTGAACTGTTTCAAGATAGGGCGTTGTTCCCACGGGCCTTGTTCCCGAATTATGTTGAGTGTGGGCCTTATTCCCGAACTGTACTGAATGTGGGCTTTATTCCCTGCGCCTTGTTCCCGAACTGTTTCATGATAGGGCGTTATTCCCCTGGGCCTTGTTCCTGAATTATGTTGATTGTGGGCCTTATTCCCGAACTGTACTGAATGTGGGCTTTATTCCCTAGGCATTGTTCCCGAACTGTTTCAAGAGAGGCGTTATTCCTCTGGGCCTTGTTCCCGAATTATGTTGACTGTGGGCCTTATTCCCAAACTGTACTGAATGTGGGCTTTAACCCTGGGACTCGTCCCTAAACTGCTGATGTCATATTGATGCTTCTGATTGGCTTTCATTTGCCGCTTTCTCTATTTCTTCTTCAAAACCTGTGAATACAAAACAAACACAAAACACAAAAAGGAATGAAAAATATGTTACGTGTATGCATGCATGCGTGAATAAGTTTCCCATCCCGTTGGGTTAGGCCTTCCGCCAATTCCCTTGATGACCATTCTTCTCTTCCTTAGGGAAAGTACTGTTTTCAATCTACCCACATTGATCGGCTCGGTGAACTCATTTCCCCATTTCCCAATTTCTGAATGGATATCATGTCCTTTCTGCTTACTTCTTCCGAAGATTCCCCATGTTCTAAACATCACTGAGTATCGTAATACCAGGGTTGAATGCTTTTATCAAATATACTCATGTTGCAGGTCGAAAGGAATAGACTCAGGCAAGTAAATGGAATGAATGCCTTTATTATCATTAAGAAATGGTTCGAACAAGTAGGAAAAATCAATGTCTATATTAAAAATGTCGGATCAAATAAACTAGGAGGAACAACTTCATCATTCGCAGTATTGCCTTTTTCCTTGGCCTATGGTTCTTCACTGCTGTCATCCCCTATCCCCATAAAAGAAGCTGAGTGGTTGAGAGCTTGGAGGACGAAGCTTTCGGGTAGGCCGAAGTTGATCATATAGGTGGGTGGTGGAACGAAGTGGTAGTTTGGTAGAGGATTTCTGTGTGTGTTGGGTTGTTCTCTTTCTGGGTCAGGTATTTTATGAGAGTCGATGAGGTTTTGGATCTCATGCCTAAGGCGGGTGCAGCTGTCAGTTTTATGACCTCTTCTCCGATGGAAGTGACAATACAGGCTTAAGTCAAGGTTGGGTGGCACAGGGTTTGGAATTGGTTTAGGCTCTAAGGGTTCAAGAAGTCCTTGCGCCTTCAGCCTTTCGAACACCCTTGAAAGAGGCTTACCAAGGTTGGAAAATCGCCTGTTTTTAATGGCAGTAACCTCAGCGGTAGCGGGCATAGTCCCTGACGGTCCCCCAATATTCCTTCTATTCTGACCATAGAACTTTCTATTTTCAGCCTCTTCCTCTTCAATATCCATAATTGTCTCCCTCAACTGTCAAAAATCGCCAATCATAGATGTCATCCTCCTCAGCTTACCATAAATTGAGGGCTTAGTACCCTTGATAATCATCTTTATTTGGTCCTTCTCCGAAGGCCGGGTCTGCATCTTCAGAAGCTGGCTTCTCCAGCGATCTACATACTCCTTGAAGCTCTCCTCCGGCTTCTGCTTGGTATTCTCCAAATCGCGGAGTGACAAATCAATATCCAAGTCTGTAACATACTGTTTCAGAAATGCATCTGCCAATTCCCTCCAATTTTCATTGACCTTCCTCTCGAGGCTATGATACCACACTACTGGCGCCCCTTCAAGTGACATCCCAAACATTTTCTGAACTTGGCGCTGTGACAGGCCCACTGAACTCATAATTGACACATATTATCAGAGATGGACACTCGGATCCCCATTCCCGTTGAACTTGGCTATGTTGGGCATCTTAAACTGAGCTGACAGCTGCTCCTCAAAGGTCATTGCCTTATAATCTAGCAAGTCTTCATGTTTACCCATCATTTTGCGGGTAACCGATTCTACCTGATCCCGTAGCTTCTGTAATTCTGCCTGAGACCCAATCATTCTTCTTATCGCATATTCAGCCATGTCATCATCAAAAGTGGGGGTGTCATCCCCTAACCCATTCAGAGGCTCCTCACGCCTCACATTCTCAGAATTTCCCCCAGCACGGGGCACAACCATATTTGCCATAGTAGCAGTCAAGGCTTGTAACTGTTCAGTAATCATGGTGAGACTGTTCTCAAACTGATCCATACAGGATACCTCATTCTCTGATTCACTCATGTTTGCTATCGGTCTCTTGGTGAGTTTTCCCTCTTCCCTTACCCAACGGGAATCTATGGTGTCTTTAAAACCATATATTAGCATGTATGCGTGCATATGATGCATGAGATGTATAGAATGTATAGGTTGGCCCTTTATCATTTTAAAGCATTTAACCACGCCATTGCGCGGTGCAAACTTGTCCCAGTTGAAAAGGCCCAACAGGTTTACACTTTGCGATAACATGGCTAAACGACTTCAAATGATAAGGGGCCCAAACACAAGCATAAAGAAACAATTTCTACAGAGTGGCCCATCGGCATTTCAAAGATGTTTGGCCCAATCTTCATAGATACGAACTCGTCCCAGTTTAAATGGCCCAATAAGTTCGCATTTATTGACAAGAAGTCCAACCGGATCCAAATGGCAATGGTCCCAAACATAAACATAAGGAAATGATTTCTACCAGTTCTACGATTAAGGTTCACAAGTGGGTTTACGGGAGTGTGGAAAAATGCTCTCGTTGACGAAGGATTGCCCACAACTAGGACACCACACTCAATGGTTCAAGCGATCAAATGAGCGCACCTTTTTTATACCTTAAGGTACGTGCCAACGAGTTACGGTGTGTGGACTAACTTTCAAATAGATTTCCCATTGTAGATTCCACAGAGAGAGGGTGGAGCGAGCTCTCTTAAATACCTAATTCTCTTAGGCTCTTATCGCCTTGGTGACAAGAATAAACAACAAGTCCTCCAAATTAGTCTGTCACAAAAAGCTACGGTTAATGATTATCTAGGTGCCCTCACAGCTTTTCCTTATAGAAATGTAGTGAATTAAGGAAGACACCAAACCATCACCTAGCCTTAACAATGCCTTTGATTAGACCTCCTCAACCCACGGTAAACAAGGATAATTAAAGCACAAATCACAAATATTACAAGACATTATTTCGGGGCCAATTCTCTATCCTCAGTGGAGTCGCAAGACTGTAGGACATAGATGTTGGACGACGCTATTCCGGGCTCGCGGCCCGGTCGGGAGTACAGAGTAGCCCACGGGGGACTAAACTGGAGAAATAACATGGAGTCGCCACCCGGTGTGAACCGGGAAAATGATTTAAGGCCGCACTCACCCCTCACAAGGGAAGACCTCAATCCGTTGGGTTCAGAATGGTCCCTTACTTATGCCACTTGTAATGATATGATTTGTGCAATAATCTAACCAAGCCTAAGCAACATATATTTCCAAGGATAATCTACTCATAAGTTCGCATGTATAAAATGAATCATCATAACGGCAAACATATGATATCACACAATAATCTCATGAACATGTTGAATCATCAAACACGAAAAATAAATAACAACCTAAACATAAACATAAAGAAACACCTATTGCGAAGGAGATAACAAGATCATGCATAGAGGAATAACATACTAATGGCTAAATCATGCTTGAGAAACAAGTAACATCCTAAAGACCTAATCATGCTTGAACACAATCTTGCGAACACATCAAATAGATGAATGTGGGAATACAAATGGATGATAACATCAAAAGTGTCAATAATGGAATGGCATGGTTAATTACATAATACAAAAGACATCACCCAAGAAGCTATCATGCATGAAATGTGATGAAAATGACTCAGTTCAGTGTATGTGCATTCGTGTAGCGTTCGTAAATGCGTTCGAACGGTAAACAAAAGATTCGCGTTCGTGTAGCATTTGAGAACACGTTCGAACGGGACCAGACCTGATGCATGATCAAAAAAAGAAAATATGTGCGCGTTCGAGTAGCATTAGTAAACGCGTTCAAACGGTAAACAAAAGGTTCGCGTTCATATAGCGTTCGAGAACGCGTTCGAACGGGACAAGACCTGATGAAACAAAATGCATGCGCGTTCGAGTAGCGTTCGTAAACGCGTTCGAATGGGAAACAGAAGGTTCGCGTTCGAATAGCGTTCGAGAACGCGTTTGAACGGGACAGGTCCTGATGCATGATGGATGACGCAACACATACATAGATAAGCAAATCCATAATGTAGGACCCCGTGTGCCCGATTGAACTTATTCCCATTCAATTAGGTATACCTCGTCCGGCGTGGAAAAACATCATGGTAAAGGTAGCCTTTAGGCATTTTCCCTCGAATAGAGGACCTTGAATCCACCGTAGTTAGCCCATGCGCACTACATCACGAATACACAAACAAATAACGTGCATAAAGTAAAGCGAAAATGACTAAATCATGCTCAAACACAAGGTTGGATGAAACAAAATATGTGTGTCTCTCAAGCCATACGTGGCGTTGTATCCCGAGTACAGACCGCACTACCGTCCATTCGGATTCGGCTACGGAATTTACGTCCGGGTTTCCATCCGATATACCACAAGAGAGAACACATATTCCGTTCATCCGGAAATCACATCTTGCACCAACCCACAATACTCATGCAAAATAAAGTAAGAAAATAAATAAAAGGTAAGGTGCCCTCAGGTCTAACCTCTTAGGTCGTCTCTCGAAAGTGCGTTACCCGGCCGTCGGAAGGGTTGATGCTCCGCAACGCCTCCGGTCCACTGGTCCACTGCTCTCGTTCGCTGCTTCACTATTTTGAACCGTCGTTTCCTCTGTTTTGCTGCTGTTTTGCTGCTGTTTTACTGTCGCTATTTTGTGGTTTTAGGCTACTATTTTTGCGGTTTTGGGGCTACTTTTTTTGCGGTGGTTAGGGGGCTGTATGGGTGCAGTTTTGGTCATGGCAATGAGGGTTGTCTTGGTTTATGATTTTCGGTGAATGGGGGGGTTATTTCAAGGGTAATTTTCGGTGAAGGCTTACTGTTTTAGGGGTGTGATTTTCGATAATGGAGGGTGTTTAGGGGGATGAGTTTCGACTGTAGTAGAGAGATGAAGATAATAGAAACTTTTTTTGTGCTTGTTCTTGTGTTATGCGTGAATGGACTGGGGGATGAGAGTTTTGGATTTGTGTTTCTTTTATAGGCAAAGTGCAGGGTGAATCCATGTTTGAAAAGGAATAAGATTTGTGTATTAAAGAGATGCCATTTAATTAGTGTCACACAAGGAAAAAAAATATTTAATTGGGGACATGATTTGTTTAAATTAGGAATAGGTTTATTTGATGTTTATTTGTTTTATTTTAATTTGGTATATGATTTGTTTTGTTTAGGTAAGTAATTTGTTATTTTAGTAGGTGATTATTTAGATTTTATTTGATTTATTTAATTTAGGAAGGATATTATTTTAATTTGTGACATGTTTTAAATGTTTTAATTATTTTTGGGTAGGTTTTGGTGGGCTAATTGGGCTTGGACGTGAGGCTAGCAGCAAAACCAGAAGTACCGACACTGTTCGAACGCCGATTCGAACGCTGCACGAACGCCCAGAATCTGTTTGACGTTCGAACGTGTTCACGAACGCAGCACGAACGAAGGCAGTGAACATGCAAATTGAATCCGATGATATACTTATTCTGAATTTCCCCTTCCGACATTCGTTTCCCGCGACTTCCGTGACTTAAAAGGTAGTGTCTCCAAATGAGACTCATCATAGGTACTTACATGCAAAAATGCAGTGCCTACAGTGAGTTTTATCCAATTGGTCCAAATATGTATAATTAGGTGTGACTAATCACCTTTGTCTACCACTTTGATTTAATCCAATTAAATTTAGACAAAGTTTAACCAATTGATTAGTTCATTGTCTACCACTTTGATTTAATCCAATTAAATCTAGACAAACTTTAACGAATTGATTAGTTTATTATTTATCACTTTGATTTAATCCAATTAAATCAAGCCAAATACACCTATTATTATATATTTTACAATTGCCAAAATATCCTCCAATGATAGAGATATTTATGAAATTACAATAAAGCCCTTGTATGATTTTGGATTAATCCAATTAATCCAATTGGGTCAAAATAACTAATTAATGTTATCCAATAACACTTAATTATTTTAATTGATAATTATAATATCAAATATTATTTATTATCAAATATTATCGGCTACCCAAGTGCTCAATGAGTACACTTCATATTGTGTGACTCTGTAAGTCTAAAGATGTTCATCATATAAGCCTAACTTATATATACGCAATTTGGCCACCTTCGAATTTGCGAAGAACACAAACGACCATTATGAACTATACAAGTCGAGGTCATCATATATATTTAACAATCCCTCCGTCATAGACTATCCGAGTTGTGCTTAGGAAATATAGATTACACCGTCAAGTTTCTGAGGCGCACATCTCATATTGTTGATATGTCCATGATTCTTTAAAATGAATCAGAACATTATTTCTGATACATACGATCCACCCTAGGTGATCGGCTTTGGCCAAAGTCTTAAGAATCGTGACTTACTCATATGGATACCTAAACCCGTTATGGTACATACATGGGTCGACAAATCTTAACTTGATAGGAATTTGATTAACGAGTGTATCAGTCCACATCCAAGTCAGACCATGAAATGTCTCTGATATATATGGTATCAAAGTATATAGGATTACACACAAAATCAATATTATCATATAGTCAAATGATCACATATGCTACTCGACTCGAGGAGATTCCTATTTACGGTGGTGTATACTTCCAACTATTAGAAATCATCTATGAGTAATTCATTATTCTCTCCAAGGAATACCCATATGTCTATACGAGCTTTCTTTACTCATGATACATCGGGTTAAACCATTGGAACTCCAATTCCAATATACGACATGTGTTAGTCTTCTAGGTTATAGGAATTCGACCATATTCCAAAACCAATGACTATGAATTTCTTACTTTAAGAATAGTTTATAATAGTAATATTATCCCAATATCGGACCACCCAATATTCGGTATTACTACATGACTATAATAAGGCGATGTCATTCTTATCATATTTATATATCAATCTAATATGCAATATGACATAAATTACCATTAACAATGTTGAAATGAAAATGTAGTTATTTTATTAATAACTAATAAAATATAATGTACAATATATTATTCAGATTGACGTTCCAAACACTAATTCCAACAGCAGGTACGTGGCCGGATGTAGCCGTTTTATGGCTGGAGTTACTATATGACATATTATATGTCTGGCATGACATACATGATGTCCAGCCGGATATATAGTTCAATAAACTGGGAACTTCAGATGCAAAATTCAGGTTTTGCGGTCCTCAGGTCGTACCTCAAGTGTTACTCAGCTTTGAGATCACCTCTGAAAGCTTTAGGGTTGTTGTTGGGATTTCTTGCTGGAATAAATGAATTGTTACTAGTCACTGAAGTGTGAAATGTTCGAGCAATGTCCGACCAGACTTATAATTTGAAATGTATATTCGGTCAGACTTTTATTAGTTCGTGACTTCAGCTGTGGGCAATTAGCACATGCGTTGACCATTTAATCCATGTCCGGACGGATGTATAATTTGAATTCTATATACGGCCGACCATAATCAGATCATATGTCTTTTGTCACTGACAATCTTCTTATTTAATGACAATTATGTTTTTTCGGTCAAATTTAGGGTTTTCTGGGAATATCCGGTTAGATTTAGAGGCTAGAGAGAAGGTAGGCCAGACAAAGGTGATGTCTCGATAGCTTTTGGTTGTATTCCTTGGAGTTTATTTCCTTCCTGGCACTCATCCTTGGAATTTCCCAATTTTCAGGGTGTGTCTCTTTAAGAAACTCATCACCAGGCTATGTTTAAAATACAATATCTACAGTAGGTCCCACTGCAGCTATAATTACTCGAGTATGCTCAGCTTCAACTCGCCTAATGGTTCTTTGAAAATCTCTTGGAAACACTTAGTAGGTTTCATCCCCCCAAGTCACGATACTGGTGTTATTTTCATGACAATTATATAAAATATATACTTTCGATTTATAATTTTCAGTTTACAGTTCATCTATAGTTATGTTTTCAGTTTATAGTCAATAGTTTACGCTTCATTTTTATAGTCTTAGACCATGTTTATAGCATACATACATGTTTACAGTTTACAATCATGGTTTATAGGTCATGTTACATAGTTTTCGATTTATGTTCCATGATTTACAGTTTACTCGTTATGATTTCAATCATGTTTTATGTTTTTTAGTTACAGCTCATGGTTTCAGTTGCAGTTTATGAATTACGGTTCACGTATCATGATTTACAAGTCACATTGTATAACATACATTTCACCTCTTATAGTTTACATGTCATGATTCATGGTCCACATTTCATGATTTCCATGTCACACATAATCAAGGTTACAATTCATGTTTATCGTCTACAGTTTATGCTTTACACATGTCATGTTTACATCATAAGTTTTCATGTATCATCTTTATAGTTTATAGCTCATATTTCACGCCCCGCAGTTGTAGTACATAAGTCATTGATATGTTCCAAGAAGTACAATTTGTGATTCAAATTTCAAGATTTATCTATGTTTCAAGAATCAAGAATCATGTGTTCAAGTGTACGTTTTATATTGTTAAGTTTTAAAGTTGTAGATCGCTTAATTTTTTCAAGTTAAATCTACATGCGTGTTATGACATATGACCATGACCTTACAGATTTATGTTCCATCATTTTATATTGAAACAAGCTCATTCATTTATGTTATGTTATTTTATGTATCAATTACATCGTTTACTCGCTAGGTCGTTTATACGACTTACCCTCACTACTCAATTTTGTGTTGCAGGACCTCATGCATGCAGAGGACAAGCTTTGAAGAATATGGATATCAATTGCAGTCATTAGGAACACGGTGTCAGAGGTCCACATAATTATAGATTTATCAAGTTAGGCCATGAGGCCGAATGATGTTTGCACGTATATATCACGTTGTATTAAATATGATTCACATAATTCATGTGTATTTTTATAGTAGTTATGCATGTAGTCAGAATTAGACAGTTCATTCATAGATCGTGATACGTTATGCATGTTCATGTTAGAGGCTTATAGAGATGGTAACACTATCTCATGTCAGTCATGTCTTGGATATATTGAGATGTGACAACAGGTATACTCGGTTCGAATCCAGTATACACGGACCGAAAATACATATTTTTAATATTCTTTCAATTATATTTATATAAAATTATGGACTTGGGTTCAGGAATTCTGGACCTACATGGATTCGGATTTGGGAATATCTGGACCGGATCCTTAAATTTATATTTTTAGATATATTTTTCAATTGTATTTGCATAAAATTAATAAAATTCTGGATCGAGTCTTGGAAATACCCTGTCCGGATCAATAAATCTAGATTTTTAATCTTTTTTTAATTTTATTTGTATAAAATTAATGAAATTCTTTACCCGAGTCCTGAAATCCGGATTTTTCAATTATATTTGTATAAAATTAATAAAATTCTGAATTAGGATCTTAGAAATCCGAACTTGCACGGATTCGGATCCAAATTTCTTACCTTGGTCTGAAATTTTTTTTATTGACCTGGGTGTTTTTAGACCCAAATCTTTCGAGTCTATACGGGTCCAGATTCAAAAATACCTATGTCCTTATTCGTGCGGATCCTGAATTTGTCTACCTGAATCTGAATTGGAATTTGAAGATAACGAACTGTCAGTTATTTAACCACATCTCCCACCTTATATGCATGCAAGAAGATAGGTGGAGAGATTCCTTTCATCTCAACTTGACACTTTTTTTTTTGCCTCTTTGAGTAATGATATAGATACAGATAAGTTATACAGATCCAACCACTGATGTTTATGTGGCTGAATTTGTGTTATTGAATCAGATTTTTTTCCCTTTTCAATAATACCGATCCAATCACATAAAATATTTGTGATTAAATTTATGTTATTTGTCTGTATTTATAACATTTTCTTTATTCTTTTCGAAAAGAGAGGCATAACCTCAAAAGCTTAATTGCATTGGGCATTGGAATTTCTTCTTCTAAAATTAGTGCGAAACAAGTGGAATTTTAAAGTCAGAAAAAAAAGCGCACAATATATGCAAAAGATTGATAGCTTAAAACTGAGTGGCACGTAGACCTATTTGCTAGCACAAAAGTTTGGGCTCGAAAGGCAACCACTTATTCATATATTATATCTGTAAATAACTTTTGAGCATGTCAAACAGTTTTTATGGTGTCTTAAGTAGGTAATCGGAATTACTTAGAAATTAGAATGAGATAGAAATTAAGATAAGATCAAATAAGAGTAAGAATTGTGAATCGGAATCATAATAAATTATTTACTTAATTATAAGAATAGTAATCGGAATCAAATATATTTTCCATTGATGTGTTTATTTTATCTAGTAATTGAAATGAATTGTTAATAAGTTACAAAAATACATTTAGTTAAAATTATATATTAATTTAGAACTTATTTTTTTATTAAATTACTAAATTAATATAAAAGTCAATTATTATCAATTAATTATAAATCGATAATTAATCATATATTAATAATTAAACTATAATAAATTACTATTTTATTAATTACTAATTTACTATATAATTTATAAATTATTAATAGGATTAGGGACTGAGAATGAAGAATGATTTCTATTTACACCATTTACTTCAATTTTTTGATTTAGGAATGAGAAAAAGAATAAATAGTCCCGGCCAAGGTTCCGGTTCGGAACCGGAATTGAACCAGTTGGAACCAGATGGTTCCGGTTCCAATCGGTTCTGGAACCGGAATCGAAAATTTTTGGTTTGGTTAGGGTTCACCTCTGACCGAACTGAAATTGAACAGCTGGAACATTTCGATTCCAGCAGTTCAATGGTTGGAACCGTACGGTTCTGGTTGGAACTCTTGCTCCCAACGGCTACTTAGTCGTTGGGCTAGGGCAGAGAGCAACGGCTCCCTGCCCTAATGTATAATTTTTTTTATAAATTATAAATTACTAAATTACCCTTAATAACATTAATATAACGGCTAGTTTTGGGGCATTTTAGATATTACAAAAAATTATAAAACTCTATAAATAGAGGTCATTTTTCATTTATTCAACACATAAATTCTCAATTCTCAATTCTCTCAATTCTATAATTCTCTCATTCTCAATTCTCAATTCTCTCATCTATATTTTCTCATTCTCAATTCTCTCATCTAATTTCTTTAACAAAAAAATGGCAAGCTCATCTGAGAACACAATATAAAAATGTGCCAACCCAAGAGAGCGGCCTAGTATCGGTTCACGGAAAAGAGAAGTTAAGTCTCGTTCCTTCGATATTTTCAAAATTCATTTTCATTTAATCGACACTAAAAATGAAGGTACAAGAGCAGTATGCAACCATTGTGGGGTTTCTTACAAATTTACTGGTGGATATGGCAATATGATCAAACACTTGGAAAGACATCATGCCGTTGAAATTAGACTTGATACAACAAAAACTCAAATGGTCAGGTACGCATCATCTAGTAGATGTACGAGTTCTTTAGATTTATTTAAATATTCTGATGCTAAAAATAGAGAAGAATTTGCTAAATTAATTTGTATGACACATCTTTCTTTAAGTTTTGGTGAAAATATTGCTTTTACTATGTACGTTTAGAATGCTTTAAATCCTGCTGCTTGTAGAATGACTAGAAATACAACAAAACATCACATTTTTAAATTATACAAATATGGTAAAATTATTTTTAATGAATCATTTAAAGATATTAAAGGTCGTCTTTCTATTTGTTCTGATATTTGGAGTGACCATTGGCGAACACACTCATACATGGGTGTGACTTGTCATTGGATTGAAGCATCATGGAATATGCAAAAACGACTTACTACATTTAGAGTTTTTGATGAACAACATACTGCACAAAATATTTATAGAATGATGAAAATAATTTTTGATGAATATGGTTTGTTAGGTAAAATTTTTACAATTGGTTTTGATAATGCATCTGCAAGTATTGCATCAATTAAATATTTAACAGAAATATGTCAACCAAATTTGGAGGGTCAATTTTTTCATGTTCGTTGCACATGTCATGTCCTTAATTTATGTGTTCAAGATGGTATGATTAGTTTAGCACATTTCATTGATCCTATTAAGAATGCACTTATTTGTATTTGGTCATATTCTCAAGTTAGGGGAGAATGGACCAAGTTTTGTAAATTAAATGGTATTAAAGCGATAAAATTTTCACGAGATGTTCCAACAAGTTGGAATTCAACTTATTTTCTTTTATGTCAAGCTTTCCAATACAAAGATACATTATGTAGTTTTTATGTTCAACATATCACACTTTTTCCTAGTCAATGAGATATTTGTGAAATTTTTTTAGAAATTTTAAAAGTTTTTAATGATGCTACAAATGTTTTTAGCAGAGTTTATTATCCTACAACACATTTATTTCTTGTTGAAAGTTTGAATATTGTTGGTACTCTATATGAGCATGTTGAAAGTTCTGATCCTAATGATATTGTTTTGCTTGAAGCTATTGTTGTTATGAAACAAAAATGATTGAATTATTTTAGAGACATTCCATTACTTTATCTTATTGCCGTGGTTTTTGATCCTAAATTTAAATTAGAAAGTTTGAATATTGCATTACAAGCTTACTATGGATATTTAGAAATAAAAGATGAAATTGATATTACAACAATAATAGCTAAAATAAAATTTAATTTAATATAATTATTTAATGATTATGTTAGAAGATATAACTTGCAATCAGTAGGACAATCTAGTAGTAGCGAACCCGTAATACAAACAAGACTTAGCGTAGGTGATCGTTAGTTACTACAACGAAATAAAAAATATAGGGATAACACGACTAACAACCCGGAATTAGATAATTATTTATCTACTAATTTCGAGTTTCCTACTAAAAGTTTAGTGAGTAAAAATTTTCAAATCCTTGACTGATGGAACCGACATCAAAATGTATATCATGTACTATCAATTATTGCTAAAGAGTTGCTGACAACACCTGTTTCCACCGTTGCGGTTGAGCAAGCTTTCAGCATGGGAGGCAATATATTGGAAGCGAGACGGTCTTCATTACATCCAATCACTTTAGAAGCAACAACATGTGTGGATGACTGGACCCGAGCTGATATGAGGCAATAAGAAGATGCCCCCGATGACTTTGAAGACTTGTTCGACAATGCATCTGCAAGTGCAAGCGGAAGTGGAAGGATCAACAAGAACTGATAATGATGATTGATGATGATTGATCAACAAGTAAATAATTGTAAATTTCAATAAGGAACTCTCTTAACATTGTAATGGAACTACGTGAGCTTTGATTCCTCTCACCCTTGGAGGATACGTAAGCAACTTAAGTTTTTAAAAATTTAAGTTCAAACTCTTTAATTTAATAATTTTATTTTTAATTTTATGTAGTTAAGAATTTTATTTGTAATTTAATGTAATCTCATTTCATAATTTTAAATAAATTTTTGTCTCATATTTTTTAAAATTTGAAAAAAAAATTTAAAAATTCGGTTCCAACCGGAACCGGCCAATTCGCTTCCGGTTCCGATTCTAAACTTATGGAACCGAGAATCGGCCGGTTCGGTTCCGATTAGGAACCGAGAATCGGCCGGTTCGGTTCCGATTTGGAACCGAACCAGACTGGTAGTCGTGTCTAGGAATGAAAGTATCATTCTCACCATCCCCATGAGAATACAATTCTCATTTTCAATATTGAATGGGTAATTACTTTCTTACCCCTAAAATATTAAATTATATTAAGAAATGAATAATAAAGTAATATTTAATTAATTAATCATTAATTAATAAAATAATAAATTATTAATAATTATCCAAGTAATATATTATTAATTATTATTAAATTAATTAAAAATTATTTAGTAATTTAAATAATTAATAATTTACTAAATTAATATGTAATAAATTAACATAAAATTTTAACTAAGTGTAATTTTATAAATTGTTAACAATTCATTCTGATTATTAGATAAAGTAAATACATCAATGAGAATATTACTTGATTCCGATTATGATTCTCATATTTAATTAAACAACTTATTCTGATTACAATTCATCACTCTCATTTTAGCCCATTCAAATTTCAACTCATTCTAATTCTAATTCATTTCGATTACGTGTATGTAAATGCACCATTTGATGAGTCAAACTTTTGACTTTGGTTATGATATTGTAATATCTCACATCGTTTGGAACTACGTCTAGGAATGTGTTGATAGCTAGCGGCTCTCTTTAACTAATATGATCTCTTCCGAGGCAAAGTCTTGAAATTGTTGGTGCCAAGAACAAAGCCATGAGGGGCCAAGGTTTTGACTTACAATCGACCATGTGCTATGCCAAAACAGTTGGAAAGCGTTTGGTTTTGTCATGAATTGTTGGAGTTGCGCAACCTCACGATGATTTAGCATATGGAGCCAACCTGGAATTTTTAAAGGATAAAGATTAAGTAGGGGTATTTTAGGAAATATATCTAAATTGGAGTTTTATTAGCATTTTAAAGAAGTGACAAAAGCTCTACTCTATATCATGTTAATTGAGCCTGTTGTTATAAAGGTATCAGAGCTAGCTCATCCAATTGAAAAACTATATACTTGCAAGTAGTTTAACACGATGTTAGTAAAACATCGACTCAAAATCTTAAATTAATAAATAAAAATCCAACCATAGCATTAAACACAGATCTTAACAAACCTTGAAATATTGCAAGGACGCATAGTATATGGAGGGGCAGATTTTACTGTAGGAATAATGTATTGCACAGTACGAGAACTGTGAAACTAACTAACAAAAGATGAAACATATATTAATGCATGAAGGCAGAGCTGACACTGAGTGATAAACAGCTCAGGGCACTTATTTAAAAAAAAAAAATTATGAGTTGTTGTTGTTGTTGTTTTTTTTTTTTTTTTTTTGTAAAGACTTTCAAATAATTTCAAAGTGCTGTTATTATAATAACTTTCACTTAATTATTAAGGTTCTTATATTCAGGGCTGGCCTACATTAAAGTGAAGTTGTGGGAGTGCGATGATAGAAATGGATAGATGTGTCCAAAGTTGGAATCCACCGACATAACTTGCTTGAGAAGAATGCTGAAAAACTTGCGCATGTTACGTGTTAATTGGTGCTGTAAAAATGGGTTGAATATTATTATGTCATGCTTGCTTGCAAAATCGAAATCTATTGTGGGAAATGAAAGAGAGAACCAAGCTACTCACAGGAATGAAATATATAAATATACATGCATCATGAACATGAAACACTTGAGCGTGAACTGAGATGTGAACTAGTACATGACCGATAACATGGATTGAAATATAACTAAGTACATTGTGAAGGTTTTCCGTAGATTCGTTCGTCACACAAAACAATCAACAATCAAGAATAACAAGATTTTACCGTGGTTCGTCGGAAAATTTCCGACTACATCCACGTTGAACTCCGGAACAAGGAGCTCGCTGCACTAATCAATATCAAGACTACTCAAGAATCTTGAATCCGTTTACAAACAATAATTTCCCCAATCTCTCAATAAACCATAATCTCTAAAAGTGTCAATCTCTCAAATTCTCAATTGAAGATTACACTAACTTGGACTAGGAGTAAGGCTTAACACTTAGCCAAATAAAAGGAGAAAAATGTGTAAACAATTAAAATGAAAACCTTAACTAATTCTCAACCTAAGCACCCTTTATATATGATTGGCAAATTGAAGTAATTGGGACAACGGCAAGGATTGCGCCACGTGTCCCTTATCCAACGGATGATAAGGCTTCACATTTTACAATCTCCACCTTGAAGCCCAAAAAAAAAACATCCATCACTCCCAATCATACACAAGGATACATTAAGGCCCAGATAGCACAGCAAACTCACCTACTTCCATCATCGATCATGTCGGCTGCAAGGTCAGCCAACCCTCACATGCAACAGCTTCATGCAGTGGGAGAGTTTGACAGCAGTCACTATTTTTGTCCTCATGTCAGATGGGTTGTCTTCAGTTGGAACCTTCTTAATCCCAATCTTACCACTGTAGGTAATTTCCCGCACAAAATGATACTTCACATCCACATGCTTGGTTCTCTCATGATGAACTGGATTCTTGCTCAGATGTATCGCACTCTGACTGTCAGAATACACAACTGTCTTACCCTGCAGCTGTTGTATTTCGGTTAAGATACCCTGAAGCCAAATTGCTTCCTTGAACAGATCAGTTATGGCTATATACTCCGCTTCGATAGTTGAGAGTGTGACCAACGGTTGCAGGCTTGACTTCCAGCTGATGCAATTTCCACCAAGTGTGAAATAGTAAGCTGTAGTTGACTTTCTCGAGTCTCTGTCACCTGCAAAATCAGAATCAACATACCCTACCAAGTCTAAAGCGTTAGATTTGTTAAAACATAAGCCATAATCAACATTTGTATTTATGTATCTTAACAACCACTGCAAAGCACTCCAGTGTGCTCCACCTGGATTAGACATAAACCTACTCAATAAAGATACAGCATATGACAAGTAAGGTCTAGTACTAATCATGACATACATCACAGAACCTATAACATTTGCATAAGGTAAATTTTCCATTTTAATCACCTCAGTTCTAGTACTAAGAGAAGACATCTCCTCTTCCATAGCCGCTTCCCATTCAAGTTTATGGGTAGACTTTAATGCCTCTCCTAAGCTAGCAGGCTCAATCCCATTAATTTCATGACTTGATATCAATGGACAGAAATACAAATCATTAGTTGAGTAATCATACCTGGTAGGAGGCCTTACCTGCCTCCTACTTCTGTCTCTTGCTAGCTGGTAGTTGGCCAATGTGTCTTGTGGTGTTTCATCATGATGCTCAGTTTGATCCACTTGATCTACTGTGTCCTCTTCACTTTGTTCTTGTATATCTGCTAGTTCATTTCTGTTTTCCTCCGGGTTATTTCTCCTGGGCTGGGTGTCCTCAGATGTCTTCATGCCTGACATGTCACCAACTTAATCAGAGATCCCTGATGTCCCTGGCTCCACCTGCATCTGAGCTCCACCTGCAAAATCAAAATCTGCTAGATCCTTTTCTAAGGCACCTGCATTCTTGTTAGTAGATTTACAAGGAAAACAAAGTTCATTGAATATAACATCCCGACTAACTATGATTTTGACTCCAGGTGATTCCCTTTCCCATAATCTATACCCTTTAGTCCCTTATTGATACCTTAGGAAAACACACTTGATTGACCTCAGTTCAAGTTTACCTATGGACTGGTGAGCATAGGCTTCACAGCCAAATACTCTAAGGTGGGCAAGATTCTGAGCCCTACCAGACCAGATTTCTTCTGGTGTCTTAAACTAAACAGAACTATTGGGGCTCAGGTTAACTAAATGAGTAGCAGTATTGAGGGCCTAACCCCAAAACGGCCTCGGAAGTTCTGAAGAAAATAAAAGACATCTGATCTTTTCTAATAGGGTTCTATTCATTCTTTCCGCAACTCCATTCTGTTGAGGGGTGTTTCTAACAGTCCTATGTCTCAGGATACCCTCTCTAGTACAGTATTGATCAAACTCAGTATTATAAAATTCTAAGCCATTATCAGTTCTCAAGACTTTTACTTTGTTACTAGTTTGATTTTATACTAATACTTTCCATTTTTAAATTTAGTCAAAGTTTCATCCTTTATTTTAGTAAGAATGTCCATACATTCCTACTGTAATCATCAACAATAGAGAGGAAATATTTCTTACCCCCATGAGTCTGGACCTTGCTGGTCCCCACAGATCACAATGTAGATACTCCAGACTCGCCTTTGACAAATGAATTCCAGTTGGGAATCTCTGTCTGTGCTGTTTGCCCAACACACAGATCTCACAAAACTCAAGTGGCTTCAACTGGTCCTTTCCAAATTGTCCCTATTTGCTGAGTATCTGCATTCCTTTCTGGCCAATATGGCCAAGTCTCAAGTGCCATATATTAGTCATATCAACATTAGAAGTTAAAGCAGAAATGGGTTTATCCGAGAATACATGTTGGCCATTTAGAACATACAATCCATTTCTCTTTATACCAGTTAGGATCAGTTTCTTACCCTTAGATATGTGCATGTTCCCATTGTGGGCTTTATATCTACAACCTAATTCATCTAGTGTTCCTAATGATATCAGGTTTCGTTTCAGGTCAGGTACATATCTAACGTCAGTAAGTATCCTAACTTTACCATCATGGAGTTTAAGTGTTATGTCCCTCACTCCCTGTATCCTACAAGTATTTTCATTACCCATATACACTGTGCCTTGGTCAGAATTTCTAAAGTTGACAAACCAGTCCCTATACGGACTCATGTGAAAGGAACACCCTGAGTCCATAATCCATTCTCTACAAATGTGATCACTACACACAGTCAATGCCTCAGATAGGCAAATTGACCCCTTTTCGGCAGCCACAGTAGCACTGCCTTCATTTTCCTGATCTCTAATGAACTTATAGCAATTCCTTTTAAGGTGTCTCATCTTTCCACAATGATAGCACTTCTTGTCACTATTCTTATTCTTATCCTGTTTATATTTTTTCTTCCCTTTAGGTTCTTGGTTATTAGTCTGATGATTATTCGAACCATTATATTTCTTTTCATTTTTTCCTTTCACGAATAAGTTCACTCCACCTCTCCTACTGGTTCTAAGTTCTAGCTCTCTAGCCCTTATACCAGATATCACCAAGTCTAGCCTAGGTACAACCCCTTGTGTACTGTAGAGAGTTCTTAACGACACTATATTCTTCAGGCAGTGCATTTAATATAATCATAACTTCGCTAGAGTCTCCTAGGGCTTGGTCCGTTCCTTTAAGGATTTGAGTCATTTTCGTGAATTCATCCAAATTATCATCTATCGACTTATTAGTATCCATCTTGTAATTAAACAAATTTCCTTTTAAGAACACTAAATTGGTGCAGAAATAACAGAATAAAGAGATTCGAGTTTACCCCAGAGTTGAATGGCCGTGTCCATTCCATCAACTTTTCTGATGACCGAGTCTCCCAAGTGGAGGAAGATCAAGTTGTACGCCTCTTCCAGGATTTCGTCCTTCGCTTCCTTTTCCATCTTTGGCCACTTTTCTGGATCCGGTTCCAGCGCCAAAACCACCTTATGGTGAGAAAGCAAAACCCTCATTTTCTTTTTCCAAGTGGTGAAATTCTCTTTTCCGTCAAATATCCCAATGTCGAGTCTCATAGTCGACATTTCTATTTCCTTTGACCCAGACACTTAAACGGCAATTCACACCCAAACCTCTCTAACACAGTCGGTAATATACAACCAATCTGCCCAAACAC
>SKCR01007458.1:0-44845 GCA_019454045.1 Zanthoxylum bungeanum | reverse complement strand
GTTAATCGCGAAGACAAAATTAAATTCATTAGGGGTGGCTTGAGTAAGGAGTCTTTAGATGATATATCTTCGACTCTTGAGACGCATCCCAGTGGACATGTTCACATAGTCTTTCGCAAGATTACATACACAATTTCAAAAGAAAGACAACAGTTAAGTCTCGGGAATCTGACTCAAAAAGACCCTGTTTGCCAATTTATAAGAAAATTGGATGGGAAGCTTGTCCCTGACGCATAGACGTCAATCAAGCTTGTTATTTTTGTAAATATTATATCTCTTTATCTTTTCCTAATAATTGTGATTTGTTTTGTTGTTTTCCTTTATTTTCTCCGACAGGATCCAGATCTTGTTGACTATCACGATCTATTTTGCTACTAATCGTCCTTTGGAAGATACTTGTGCTATTTTTACTCACCCTTTTTCAGGTACTATAAATTCAACTCATCATTGCACTTTTGAAGACATCCAGAGTAAAAAATGGAAACCACTTCAAGAAGACGAGTTGAAAACATTTGTGTGTTTTGCGGTAGCACTGTTGGTACTAAACCACAATACATAGAAGCAGCACAGGAATTGGGTCGAGTCTTAGCCACAAGGAATATGCACTTAATATATGGCGGAGGTAATCTTGGACTAATGGGGATTGTTTCAAAGGCCGTACAAGAAGGAGGCAGTCACGTTTTGGGAATCATCCTAAAACCCTTGGCAGAAGCAAATCTTATTGAACCAACAAACGGAGAGGAACTGATCGTGCCAGGTATGTCTGAATGTCTGGTAGAAATGATTAACCGAGCTGATGCTTTTATTGCTTTGCCAGGTGGCTTGGGCACATTGGAGGAAATTTTTATTGTACTATCTTGGGCGAACCTAAACATACACCAGAAACCAATTGGGCTGTACAACGTTGATGGTTTTATGATTTTCTTTGTGTGTTTCTTGATGATGCTCGAAGAAACGGGTTCGTGTCAAAACCTTTAAAAAAAACTCCTCTTTACTGCCAGAACTGCTCCAGATCTAATTGACCAACTCATAGCCTATGAACCAAAAGTTGACCCTATCATATCAAAGATAAATTGGTCCGAGGACGCTCGTGGTAAGAAGCGTAGAATAATCTGGATCTTAACCTGTAATTTTCCTGTAGAATTTCAGCTAACCAGGTATTATTTTCTAACTCTTCTTCTACTGTTTAAGACATTGGGGACAATGTCTCATTTAGGTTTGGGGGTGAGGTATAGTTAATAGTACTTGTTTGTATTGTGTTTTTATTTTTAGTCCAAAATTTTTCGAAAAATACAAAAAAATTGAAAAATTTTCAAAAATTACAAAAATATTTTGCATTTTTTGTGTTTTTATTTTAACTAAAAAGGTGAAATTGGTAAGAAATAGCTGAGTAAGGAGTTTCCACTCTTGAGACGTATTTCAAGCCATTTATTTCGAAATAAGTTATCTTTTGTTTATTTCCTTTTGAATTATTTAATTTGTGAATTCTCTATAATACTGACTAAAATGAATCTTCATATGCTCATTTAACATGTATTATCAACATGCATAGTAACATACAGACATGAGTTGTAATTGAAAAGTTTGTAATATTCCGTGCTCTAGTTTAATTGGAGGAAGCATCTATACATAGTTATGGAATATAAAAAAAAAAAAAAAAAAAATTTCTGATGTACAAAAATAAAGTATCTAAGATCCGGGTTATTAAGTCTGTAAGGGTGTTTTAACACCTAGTGCCCTAAAACCAACTGGTTTGGGAGTCACTGGCCCAAAGCTCGCTACATGGATCGAAGATGCTACAAAAATATATATATATATATCTGAAGTCTGAGTAATTAAGTTCGTAGGGGTGTCTTAACACCTGGTGCCCTAAAGCCAACTGGTTTGGGAGCCACCGACCCAAGCTCGCTACATAGACGGAAGATATTGTATATAAATAAAAGTCAAAATTCAGAAAATCAAAGAAAAAATCTGAAAATCTGAAAAATTATTCCATTGCTACAGAAATGTGTGAAATCTGATAGAACTTTAGGACAAAAATATTACTCTCTTATCAACTACACTTGTGACTGTTGTGGGCAAAAATGAGTTGTTAATATTATGTTGACTGTGTATATGAAGAAAGGAAAAAATAATCGGAGAATTTACTGATTCGGTAATTTAGAAAGAAACAAAACATCTAGTAACTTGGAGTAGAAGTTTCACCTGATTAGTCACTAACATCTTTATTCTCTTTTCGCTTGTCTTTTTGCTTTTGTGTGCATTAGTTTTAACTAACTTTTTACTTTTGTAAAATGTTTGTGGGTATCATTGCTGTAAACCCTCACGAGACTACAACTCGTCCACTAGGGACACCTAGGGGTTTAAATGCTTGTTGCATATGCTAAATGCAACCGTGATCCCTACTAAAGTGGCTTTGTTAATTTATTTATGTTATTTTACTCTTATGTTTTGCTCGAGGACTAGCAAAATGTTAGGTTTGGGGGTGTGATAAGTGGTATTTATATCACTATTTCTCACTCATTTGACATAATGTTTTGTATTGTTTCTCGAGATTTATGAACGTTTTGATGTGTTTTGTTGTTATTTTGCAGATAAATAAAATTTGGATAGCACTGGAGGCAATTTGGGGCAAAACCGGACAAAAATGCGTCGACAGGGATATTTTAGTCTTTTCCGCGTCGCGACGCCAAGACCTTCAGAGTCGCGACGCCCAGCGTGCGCCGAATCTGCTAAAATGCGCCGGGTCCACAAATCAGAATCAGAGAAAAAGTTTTGACTTTGCTAACGTGCGCCGAGCCACATGTCACCATCACAACGGAGATGCTAAAATGCGCCTTGCCACGTGTCAACATCCTACGGTGCCGACAGTCATCACCGCCACATGTGCCACGTGTCATCCTACGTGTCGCCACGTCATCCGGTCAACCGAGTCAACGATCCATGTGTCATGCCACATCATCAGCCACATCAGCAAGTCAACCGAGTCAACATGCCACGTCACCATCAGCCAATCACAGCGCGACACGTGTCGAAATCTTATTCGTCTGACGGCCGCCGCCCCCACGTGTCGCCACGTCGCCTTCCACATCATCAGCGTGACGCAAGCAATGACGTCATGAACAGTGCCACGTCATCAATGACGTCAGCTTCATAATTGAGTTCCAGCCGCCATTACACGTGTCAACCTTATCCTCTTATCCGAATTGCTACGTGTCGCCTCCTCATCGTGCCACGTCGACAAAATCCAGCGTCGCGACGTTGAGGGCTTTGGCGTCGCGACGCTCGAACAGTAAAATTTTACCTATAAATAGAGCGCGAAATTTCAGATTTCAGTGTACCATTCTCTCTCTTCTAATCCGTGTAAAGCGAGAGTTTCTCTCTCTAGAATATTTTAGTTTTTAATTTTTTACTTTTGTAATTTAATTTTAATTACATTTTGTAATAATAGTAATTTATTTTCTTTACTTTTTACAGTTTTTACTATTCACTATGAGGAGGTAACTTTCCTATGCTAAGGTGAAAGGTAATTATTTTACTATTGCTATTTAGATTAATCTCCCTTAAAAATGATATATTTACTATTTAAAATACTGATTAATAAAGGATACCGCTATATTGGTCGGTTGGAAATTTAATTTAATCTGGTTTGAACCTGACTTAATAAAGGAAACCGCTATATTGGTCGGTTGGTAAATTTATTTTCTGTTGGTTTGAACCTGATTAATCAAGGATACCGCCAGAATGGTCGGTTGGTAAATTTATTTTGGTACCGCCTTTATGGCTGGATTATGGACAAATATTACCGCCTATATGGCTGGTTGGACTTAATTTGACTTAATCAGGATACCGCCAGATTGGTCGGTTGATTAAATAATATCACAAGTTTATATATTATTTTATTGGGAGATATCTAAATTAGTAATAGTAAAAGTAATTCCTTTTACCTTAGAATTTCATTTTTATTGTATTTTTACTTTTCAGTATTTATTTTACCGCAATTACTTTTCAGCAGTTTATGTCTTTTATTTTCAAGTTTTTACCAGCCCTAGTTATGTGTCATAACTAAGTTAATATCTAGGGTTGTGATGAAATTCAATATCACGGGTTTATAAGGGTTAGATTATAATTGGATAATATAAAGATTTATTTATTGAGTCTTAATCTTAATGCTCTTTAATTAACTGGCCATTAATTAAATTGATTAGGTAAACTTAAAATGAACTAGACATAGGGATTTTAAGTTTAAGACCTTAGATTCAATAGCCCACGATCTTCCTTAAGGATAGATAACCCTTTCAATAGATTTCCTTACAGGATAGGAATATACCTGTCGGGCGGGGGTAGTCTTAATTGGAACTTAATCGTAATGAATCTAGGTAATTTGGTTGACATAGACATATGGTTCAATTAGATTATACTAGGTATTTGTAATTGACCATCGGGAGAGGCTTTTACATAAATTAGTGTTCCAGGTTAATAAATCAATATATTACCCAATTATAAAATAATCACTTCATCTTTTAATAATATTGGAATAAATCACAACCCTAGATAGTTTTAATATTGAATTTTCTTAAAATCTACCTTCAAACAATTTCATTTTATTGTCTTTAAATTTAGAATCGTCGCTATTTCAAATCAATTAAACAACCTGTTAGATACTAGTAATCATTTAACCTCATAAAATTAATAACTTAGGTATTAAGTCCTCGTGGGATCGATACTTTTTATACTACTTGAACGATACGTACGCTTGCGTTATACGTGTGTGTTTACGCCGGTCAAAGCGCCACTCATTTTCCCAGGTTGCGTCTGCTGCTGGCGCACCCAGCCATTTCACCAAGATTTCAGATTTTGGACGGTATTTCCCTTTGTTGATCACACGTCGATCTAAGACGACTTCAGGTTGTGGAAGGATGATTGAAGTATCTGAGACAGGGGGAAGTTGGGTAGAGGTAGGAGTGATTGACCCCAAATGCCTCCGTAACAAGCTGACATGAAATACATTGTGAATTTGAGAACAGGAGGCAACGCCAATTTATAAGCCATGGACCCCACCTTTTAATGACCTGATATAGTCCAAAGAAATGTGGTACGAGCTTCATGGAGCCCCGAAAAGCCACAGAAGTTTGTCTATAAGGTTGTAGTTTCAAATACACATAATCTCCCACAACAAATAAGACATCGCGCCGATGTTGGTCTGCTTGGCATTTCATCCGATTTTGAGCCTGCAGGAGGTTGCGTCGCAGCTCACGCAGAATGGTTTGTCGGTCACGCAGATACTCATCCACAGCTTGGACACGAGAAGTTCATGGTACATAGGCCAGTAGTCTTGGAGGTAGAATGCCGTAAACTGCTTCGAAGGGAGTCATCTTGGTAGAGGAATGAATGGATGTATTATAGCTAAACTCGGCCCAGGGAATCCATTCGAGCCATTTTCGTGGCTGATCACCAGCAAAACATCGTAAATATTGCTCCAAAGTTTGATTTACAACTTCGGTTTGTCCGTCGGACTGAGGGTGGTAACTAGAGCCCATACACAGCTTGGTTCCTTGCAGCTGAAACAATGTCTTCCAAAAGGAGCTGATGAATGCCTTGTCTCGATCACTAACAATCGATGTCGGAATACCATGTAGGCGAACCACGTTGGCGACAAATGCCTTGGCAATAGTTACAGCAGTAAAGGGGTGTTTCAAGGCTATGAAGTGAGCATATTTTGTTAGGCGATCGACAAAGACCATGATGGCAGTGTATCCATTAGAAGATGGTAACCCTTCAATAAAGTCCATGGAGACATCGGTCCATATTTCGTGAGGGATGGACAGTGGCTGAAGCAACCCCGCCGGCTTCATACAATCAGTTTTGAACCTCTGACAAACATCACATTGCTGCAAAAATTCCTTCACCATTCGGCGCATGCTGGGCCAAACAAAGCTAAGCTTGATTCGAGAGAGTGTCTTATGAAATCCAAAATGCCCACCAGTAGAAGATGAATGGCAGTCAGCAAGTACCGTTGGAATTAAGCTGGAGGTGGGGCTCAAATAAACTTTGTCTCCTTTGAACCATACTTTATCATGTTGAAGCAGTTTGTGGCCTGATTGAGAAGTGCTTTCCTTCAACAATTTTTTATAAAATGAGTCCTGTTGTATTTCTTTTTGTAGTATTGACCACCAATCTGCATGTGGCATAGAAAGTGATAAAAATTGGAATTCAACTACACGAGACAAGGAATCTGCACCTTGATTTTCAGGCCCACGTTTATATTCAATTTTGTAATCATAACCAAGTAGTTTTGGCAGCCAACGCATCTGTGTCGGTGTAGTAATTCGTTGCTCCAATAGGTACTTGAGACTTTTTTGGTCGGTACGGACATTGAATGGTTTCCCAAGCAGATATGGGCGCCACTTCTTGATTTCTTTGATGATGGCCAACATTTCCTTCTCGTAGGTGGATAATGCCAAGGCTGAACCCTTCAATGCTTCACTAAAATACGCCACTGGTTGATTTCGTTGGGTAAGAATTGCGCCAATTCCAAGTCCGCTAGCATCGCATTCAATCACAAATGGTTGAGAAAAATCAGGAAGGCATAGAGTGGGTGGGGAAGTCAGTGCCTCTTTCAATTGTTTGAAGGTCATCTCTGTTGCCTCATTCCAGTGAAATCCTTCCTTGCTCAAGAGGCGGGTCAAAGGGGACGCTATGCATCCAAAATTACGGATAAACTTCCGGTAATAGCCTGCTAATCCGAGGAACCCACGAACTCCTTTAGCTGTTGTTGGTGTTGGCCATTCCATGACAGCTTGGATCTTGGTTGGATCAACTGACACGCCTTGCTCCGAGATAATGTGACCCAAGTACTCAGCCTGTAAAACACCAAATCAACATTTCGACTCTTTGGCAAACAAACTGTTAGCAAATAGGATTTGGAGAATAATTTGTAGATGTGTGAGGTGGTCTTCCCATGATCTTGAATATATGAGAATGTCATAAAAAAAACCAAAATAAATTTTCGAAGGTAGGGACGAAAGAGATCGTTCATGAGACTTTGGAAGGTTGTCGGTGCGTTAGTGAGGCCAAATGGCATCACTATAAATTCATAATGGCCTTCGTGTGTCCGGAATGCTGTTTTAGGAATGTCAGCTTCATGCACTCGTATTTGATGATATCCAGATTGTAAGTCTAGTTTAGAGTAAAATTTGGCTCCATGGAGTTCATCTAATAGCTTCATGCCTTCGTGTGTCCGGAATGCTGTTTTAGGGGCGCGGCGAAGTACTGCCATAAAGGTGACCTTTTGGGGCTCTTGATCTCTCAAAGAGAGGACCTTTAGACCAACATACTAAGCCCATGCGCGTCACATCACACATACAAGAATAGAACCAATCACATCAACCAAGTATGCCCGATTGAACACATCTGACATCCAATCTGAACACACATCAACCGGCGCGGCAAAGCATCGTGGTAACGGGTTTTAACCCCTCCCCATAAGGGATCTTTCACTCCACTTACTAAGCCCATGCGCTTGATTGAACCATACATGAAAGATAAACTCAATAACATCAAACTAAGTATGCCCGATTGAACGGATCTCGCATCCAACCGAACACACATCAACCGGCGCGGCGAAGTAGTGTCACAAAGGTGGCCTTTTCGGCTCTTTGTCTCCCAAATGGAGGACCTTTGAACTAACTCACTAAGCCCATGCGCTTGGTTGAATCATGCATAACTAAACAACATATTGAATACAAGTAAAGAAAACTAAATAAACAAAAGCAACGCAATCAAAAGAGAGATGGTGCCGTTTACCCAAGCGGTACGTGGAGTTGTGGCCCGAGTACAGATCATTACCGTCCATTCGGAATCGGCTATGAAATTTATGTCCGGGTTTCCATCCGATATACCGCGAGAGTTGACACATCTCTCATTCATCCAATACCCACAACATACATCATACACACAACGAATGCCACAAATACAGAAAATATAATCAAAATAAATGACCAGAAAATAAAATGAGAATAAGTGTGAAAGATACCCTCAGGTCTAACCTTTTAAGCCGTCTCTCGGACTCGCGTTCCACGAAGATCGGAAGGGGGGTAAAGCTCCGCAACTTTTCTGGTCCACTGGTTCAACGTCCTAGCTCACTGCTTCGCTGTTTTGCTTACGGTTCGAACTCCGTTCTGCTCCTATTCGGTCTCTGTCTTGCTGCTCACTGCACGGACCACCTGTTTCAACGTTTTCAAAGAACTATTCCAAGTTTGTGTGGGTTCTTAGTGCAATTAAATGTGATTATTCTTAAGGTTATCAATGCAGTTTTTTAAGTTACTGTTTTTTTAAGGATTTGGGCTACTGTTTTAAGGTAATCTAGGAGGTTGTTTAGGCGTGTTTTAGGGTGTGGTTCTGTGGTGATTTTCGGTGGTGGAGGGCTGCTGTATAGGTGTTGTTTCGGCTATGGAGGGTGGTGGCTTGTGGTGGTTTCTTTGTTTTCTTTTTTTGTTTGCTTGTTTAGTCTTGGGTGTGTAGAGAGAGTCTAGAGAGATTTCGAGAGAGTTTGGGTGTGAAATCTATGTGTCAAGCTTGGGTGTGATTTGTGTTGTGTGAAGGAGAGGAATGGACTTGGTTAGGGGTTATTTATATAGAGAAAGGTTAGGGTTGACAAGGGAAGGGATTTTGTGCATTTAATTAGGATATGATTTAGTTTTAAACAAGGAAATCAAAGGATTGAGGGGGGGACAAAATATTTTACTTTAGGAAGTTGTAATATTTAATTTGTGTTGGTTTAGGAATACAAATATTTTATATTGGTAAATATCTTATTAGATTAGGAAGTCAAATATATGATTAGCTTTAATTGGTTATGATTGATTTTAATTTAGTATGATTATATTTTGATTTAGTATGTGATTTGTTTAATTTAGGCATGATTTTAGTTTAAGTTGGTAATTGTTTATTTTAATTGGTAAATGGTTTAAATGTTTTATTTTAATGTTTAATATTTAATTTAATATTTATTATTTAATTTGGGATGTGTTTTATGGGCTTTGGGGAGCTAAATGGGCTGGGCGTGAGGCTAGCAGCAAAACCAGAATTACCGACACCGTTCGAACGCATCCCTCGAACGCTACACGAACGTCCGCAATCTGCTTCCCGTTCGAACGAAGTAACGAACGCAGCACCAACGAAGACAGTGAGCTTGCTTATTCTGAATTTCCCCTTCCGATATCCGTTTCCCGCGGCTTCCGTGACTCAAAAGGTAGTTGTCTCCAAATAAGACTCCTCATCGGGTTTCACATGCGAAAATGCAATGCCTACAGGTGTAGGAGGTTCCTTTCACTGTGAAGTTCATGGTAAACTGCCTGTAATCCATCTCAATGGGTCCAAGAGTCTCAAGCCATTGTACTCCTAAGACCAGTTGGCACGCCGCAACCGGAAGAATGTAGTAGTCGGCTGTGACGGAATATCCTTGGATGGTGAGGGTGAGATTGCGACATTGTACGGTACATTCTATCTTTTCATGGTTAGCCACCATTACTTCAAATTTCCTATCCCGGATCACTGGTAACCCAAACTTAGAGACTATAGCCTGATCAATGAAGTTGTGTGTACTACCACCATCTATTGAAACCATAACATTCTTGTTTTTCAGTTTGCCCGTAACGCGAATGGTTTGTGGATGCTCGGTACCTGCAATTGCATGAAAAGAAATTTCTGGCATGACTTCATGATGTTCTTGTTCCGGGAGAGCGCCCTCGACATCCTCGATGGTTATATGAGATGAGTCCTCGATCATGAATAACTGTGGTCGTTCACAGCGATGGCCAGCAACGAACTTCTCGTCACAATAATAACATAATCCCTTCTCTCGTCGTTCACGTGCCTCTTGATTGGTGATTCGGTGAAATTTTATCGGTTGAGTACTCGAGATTTGGTTCATACGCTGGGTTGGTGGAGGTCCTAGCACACCAGCAGTGGGGTTGGGTGATGCATTTGGTGTCAAGGAGGTTGGTTGGAAACGAGTTTGGTCGGTTGGCTTCCTCTGCAGTTGGGTTCTTTCCTCGATCAGCCTAGCCACTCCTATTGTATCCGCGAAGGTTCGAGGTTGTTTAATTTTTACATCGATGCGAATTTCATCTCGAAGTCCTGCAATAAAACAACCGATGAGAAAATTTTTGGCAGGTCATCAACTCGGTGAGAAAGCTTTTCAAAAGCTTCTTGGTAAGCTGCTACGGTTGTGGTTTGTTTAAGGCGAGTTAGAGCTTCTGACAGATCTTCGTAGTCGGTGGACCAAATCGAAGTTGTACAGCCTTGGTGAACTCATCCCATGTGAGTGGTCCACGAAATTTTGTCAACCACCTTTGCCATTGTAAGGCGATGCCTTCTAAATGGAAGGAGGCCAGCTGAACTTGTTGGCCTGGTGTGATGTTCTTGAAATCAAAGTATTGTTTGCTTTGTAAATCCAACCAGTTGGGTCATCTCCGTCAAATTTTGGGAAGGACAACTTAAGGTGGTGATGAGGGTGGTCATTGATAGTGTTAGAACGAGCAGTATTTGGGTGTGAGGATTCATCACGTGCAAATGGGTTGGTTTCAGAAGGGCTAGGGTTTTGGCTATGGGAGGCTCGAAGAGTTTGCAGCTCGGTTAACACCGCTTGTAAGGCAGCGTTTACTTGATCGAAGCTTGACTCGTGTCGTGCTAAGATTTCATTGACATCGTTTCAGAATTATGCATTGGTTTTGCCGCGAGTGTCATGGTCGAAACCGTCTCTGATACCACTGATAAGAACATAAGTAAATAGAATAGGGAAAAAGACTTTGAAGAGAAGAAGAGAAGAGAAAGGCTACTGGTCAAATATAAAAACTGCATATCTTATTGAACTTTTTCAGGCTACATTTATAGCCATACAATGGAAATTAAATAACCATAATGTTGAAGAATACGAGAAGATTTAGAAACCACGGGAGAAGAAATAGCAACTACTAACTTATTCTAAACAAACAAAGACTAAGTCAAGAAATTAGGCCACGTAGCCACTCCTAACATGCTACTGTTGTACTACATGCTATTGTCGTGTGTGTGTCACATATGTATCCAAAGTGGCACGTATCATAAAAGTCCTCTTAATGTGGTTGCATAATTTAGATAATTTCTGTTGAAATAAACTCATAATGAAACACTAAGAATTTGGAGATTTTTTCAAATACTCATAAAATGTAGAAAGTCAATTCCTCACCATAATCCTTTTCCATCAAAATTTATTGATGTCGATTTTTTTGTTAATCTTAAGCAAATCGAATTAATAGTATTAAATCCAGACAAAACATAAGGGTAGGCAAAATCGATTTCGGTTTCGGTTCTGTGTGGAACCGGAATCTATCTAAAAAAATTCGATTCCTAACTAAATGGGACCGTAATCTACCCAATTAAATATGATATATACCCTATTAATCAGTTTTAATTCGATTCCGATCCGATTCTGATTTACCCTATTTATTTATTATTGTCAAACTTTGAATATACAATCATTTCACACACTTGAATATTACATAATATTCTTGGAAACTATCCACATACTATTTTTGACTCAATATATATTATTCTTGTAGGAAATATGTTTGAGTTTAAATTGGGTTATGAAATTGAGTTTTAATTGGGTTTTGAAGTTGGGTTATGAAATTAGGTTTAAATTGAGTTTTAAAACTAATTATGAAATTGGGTTTAAATTGTGCTTTAATTTGGGTTATGAAATTGAGTTTAAATTGAGTTTTAAAACTAGTTATGAAATTGGGTTATGAAATTGAGTTTCAATTCAGTTTTAAAATTGGTTATGAAATTATGTTTAAATTGAGTTTAAAATTGGTTTTGAAATTTGTTCTAAACTCAGTTCCCAAAATAGGTTTTGATCCGTTCCGATTTCATCCATGACAGAACTGGAGCCGAACCGTTTAAATTCGATTTTTTCATTTTGGAATCGGATTTATGGGTGTTCATAGGGTCGGATCAACCCGCGACCCGACCCGACTCGCGCGGGTTTAAAAAAATAAAAAAATTTCAACCCGACCCGACACTATAATATTTTTATTATTTTTCTAAAAAATTATTATTTTTTAAAGTTTTTACTATTATTTCATTTATTTATTACTTTTGTTGTATTAAAACTTTATATTATGATAATTTTCGGAACATAAAATAACTAATATTTATATTTCAAAATAAATAAATTATTAAAAAATATTATTTTTTTCGACCCAAACCCGATCGGATTTCACCTCTGCGTGACCCGACCCGATCAGGTCTCACAAAATTTTAAAAAATTCGACCCGATCCGACTCGTGAACACCCCTAACTGGATTGAAAAAATGGATGAATAAATTTGAGAAACTGATGAATAAATTTATATCATTAAATATTAAAAATCGAGAGTAATTTTTTCCTTCAAATAACAATCGGGAAAAAAAGTAAAATGAAAAAAAAAACACTAATCTCTTGCTCGTTTAAACTCTAAAACCCTGAACCCTCTCTCCGCTCTCAGACAATCCCAAAATGCAAAGACTCAATTCCTTTCCAAATCCCCACAACTTTGCTTTCAAATCCCTTTTCTCATTTTTCTCTTCTCTTTCGGAGGCCCCAAATTCAAATCCGTTCCTATTCAATTACTTAATTGAAAACCTAAATATTCCCAAATCACGAGCCCTTGTGATCTCAAACAAATTGTCTCCCATTAAATCCCTTGAAAGACCACGAACTGTACGTCAATTTTTCCACAATGCTGGATTCTCCGATACCCACATTCAATTGATTGTTTCTGCAAAGCCCGAAATTCTATTCTCTCATGTGGACAGAACCCTAAAACCAAAGATTGAATATTTTCAACATATGGGTCTTGTGGGTTCTGATTTGGGTAAGTTTATTTCCAAAAATCCAGCGATTTTATATGTTAGTTTAGAGAAAAAATTGATTCCATGTGTTGAAATTGTTAAGAAAATGTTAGTGGATGATACTAATAATGAAGATTTCGTTCGTGTTGTTAGTAGATGCATTTGGATTCTTACGAGGGACCCCGAGAAATCGGGGTTGTTAAGAAACATTGAATACTTGAAGAGTTGTGGTATTGTTGGCTCTCAGCTGTCAATGTTATTAGTGAGGAAACCTAGGCTATTTTGTTTGGAAGAATTTAAACTTAGAGAACTTGTTTCACGGGCTTTAGATATTGGATTTTCCACTTACTCGAGGATGTTTGTTTATGGATTGCATTCACTTAGCTGCTTGAGTGAGGAGACATTTGATAGAAAATTGGAATTTTTTAGGAGTTGTGGGTTCTCAAAAGAGGAGTTCCTAGCAATGATTAGGAGAGCACCTGGATTGCTTCGTTTGTCCGAGGAGAGGTTGAAGTCAGGATTTGATTTCTTTATGAAAAAGCTTCAATTTGAAAAGGCTGTGCTGGTTCGTAATCCGGTTTATTTAACGTTTAGTATTGAAAATCGTGTGATCCCTAGATACAGGGTTTTTCAAATTGTTACATCTAGGAGGTTGTTGAAGAAGGAATGTAGTTTTCCTTCAATGCTGTTTTTGAGTGAGAAGGATTTCTTGAAGAAGTTTGTGCTGAGGTTTGGAGATTATGCAGAGGAGTTGTTGCAGGCTTACAAAAACCAGAGCTTGTGTTCTTCTTAAATAAAAATATGTTCGCATTATCTTAATTAAAATTTTCCTCTACCAAATTTAAGTACCCTCCATTTTTTTCAATAAATTTAACAACCATCTAATTTTTACCTCCAACAAATTTAATTACTCTCCAATTTATCTTTTGAAGTATTCTTGGTTTTTTTTCAATTATATTATTTGTTATACAAATTATTCATCATTTTACTTGTTCAAAACTAATTAAATTTTATTCTTTTCTATTGATTTCCTCAATGGCTAACAATTTTATTCAATAAATTGAGATAAGTTAGGATTTTGTGTAGAAAATTTTGGATAATCGATTCGATACATTTTGAGAAAATTCATTAAAAATGAGTTAAATTGACGGTGGTGTGTACTTCCAACTAATAGTAGTCAATTGTGAGTAATTCAATATTTGCTCAAACGAATACCCACTTATCTATACGAGCTTACATTGCTCATGGTACAATGGATTGGACTGAGAATATTTATGTTAAGAATAATTTATAATAGTAATACTATACAAATGTGGGACCACCCAGTGCCGATATTATTACATGACTATTCTAAGATCAATGTCATTCTCAGTATATTTATACTAGGGGTGTTCATATGGTCGGGTCAACCCACGACCCGATCCGCACGAGTTTAAAAAAAATAATGATTTTTTCACCCGACCTGACCCGAAATTTACGAGTTGAGTAACATGTTTGATATTAAAATCCTACCCTACCCGATACTATAATATTTTTGTTATTTTTTAAAAAATTATTATTTTTGCTATTATTTCATTTGTTTGTTATTTTTGTTGTATTGAAACTTTATATATATAATAATTTTCGGGACATAAAAAATAAATATTTATATTTCGAAATAATTAATTCATCAATTTTTTTTCATAATAAAACATATGCCAATTGTGAACATTATGGTATAACTCAAACCAAAAAAAATTTAAAAATGATACCATTATGATATAACTCAATGTCAATTGTGATAAATTATCCCAATGATGATAGTATAATGCGACAATAGTTAAATAGATATTGTCGCACTAGAAACGATATTTGTTTATTCGAATATGTTATACATCTATTCTAGAGGAATTTTATCAAACAATTAATGAAAGCATGACAAAATAATAGCAAAACACTAAAACTGAACTAAATTTTCGAAGAACAACAACAAAATAACAAGCATTTCATGTCCGAAGTATATTAAAATACATTAAGAAAATTTACTTGTTTTTTCTAAAAATATTATTTGATTTTCTTGTCTTTTCTTACGATATGGTCAGTTTCAAGAGAAATGAGGGATAAAATTATTTTTAGAGAATTTTGGATTTGGTAACTGTGAGTGAAAATGGAGAGATAAAATTATTTTGAGGATATTTCAATCTCTTTTTATTATTATTGGTTAAAATAGATATAAAAATGGATAATTGGGAAATGTGCCCTTAATTTTTTGTTTTTGATTGTATAATTTGTATAATTTTCGTTGAAATAAACTCATAATAAGCACTAAGAAATTGGAGATTTCTTCAAACACTCATAAAATGTAGAAACTCAATTCAATTCCTCACCACAATCTTTTTTCCATCAAAATCTAGTGATGTCGATTTTTTTTTTGTTAGTCTTAATAGTGTACGGGCCAAATTTGGTCCAAGGGCAATTTCGACCTTTTACTTCAGGCCCAAGTTGCCATCACAAATTCACTCTATTAGGACGTCCGGATTTGGTGAATATTGGCCCAAAGATTCGCAGGCCCATACCCAGTACAAATCCAATGACCCACCATACGTTAACTCATGTAACGCTCAGATACATAAACACCACTCATGACCCAGCCGTTTCCAACCTTCAATCGGCGAACATAATTACCCTTCATAATAATGGTCATTACCAACACCAAACGGACGAGCAATCAAGCGCAATAAATACACACGCCTCCAGAGGGTGTATATATAAAGAGAAGAAGTCTACAAGGATGGAGACTCTCCGACCCATAGCTCAAGCAATATTCTCTCTATAGACCTCCTACCTACAGCCCACAAGGTAGCTCACAGGAATCAAGGTAATCTCTAATATTGCTCCTCCTTCAACAGTATTAATAGCTCACTTTCATCACTGACTTGAGCGTCGGAGTGCCCCCGGCACCCACCACACCGGTGGGTAGTCTACTTCCGCTCACTCTACCTTTGTTTTGCAGGATCGCTAGTGCCCTCAACCTATAAATTCTCGATTGTGGACCTCGGGCGAAAACCAGCATCCATAATTTGGCGCCCACCGTGGGGCCTTAGCGATTCATAGCAGACAAAGATCTCTCAGTCTACGGTTCCTAAAACACAGCCAATCATGGCTTCTAGCAGTGAGCAGACACCAAATTCTATGACTACGCATCTGATCATACTCCAAGAACGATTACGCGCCTTAGAAGAAGAAAGTCAAGTAATGCGAAGCTCCAATATAACCCTCCAGAAGAAACTGGAGCAAATCTCTTCAAACTCCCAACAACCTGATTCCCCAGACCATCTCATCAATCATACAATCCCCACAAACCTCCTGGGGGCATTCAACAATGTGGCAAGCGAAAATCCGCCATTAGACAACCATCTACCAAATCAAGAAAGAAGTCGACATATCTCCCGAACCGATGAAGCACGACAAGTTGCCTCCACCATGCGTAAGGAAATGAAAGAGTTCAAATATGCAATTCTCTCCAGCCTACCTAGTGTCAGGATACCAGTGAGAAAAAAACCGAGCTGACACAATCTCAGATACACCATTTTTGGAGACCATCACTTCCATTGAGCTACCAAGGAAGTTCAATCCTCCATATATGAAGATATATGATGGATCAACTGACCCAGACGACCATGTTGTCCATTACAAATACAAGATGTTATCAACGGGTCTGGCTTCTCATCAATGGGAACCTGGAATGTGCAGAGGATTTGGAGAAACATTAGATGGTCATGCCCTCACATGGTTTATCAATCTCCCATACAGATCCATCGAGTCTTACCAACAGCTAGCAGATAAATTTGTGGAGCATTTCGCAAGTTCTTGCAAGCTTGAGAAGACCACCAATGACCTTAATGCCATCCAACAACAGATAGGGGAGTCCTTGCGAAGCTATGTGGCTCGCTTCAATAAAGAGAGTATAACAATCTCATATCTCTATCAGCCTACTACAGTGGAAGCATTTAGAAATGGATGACTTTCAGAAAGTAAACTCTACAAAAAGCTCACTAAATTTCGATGCTACACTATGGATCAAGCCATGACTCGAGCCCACATCGAGATTAGGTGGGAGGAAGATAAGAGGAACAATAAGAGAAAAAGCTCCACCAACCATGACAATGAAAGAAGTTTGAATTCTCCCAAGTGACATAATAAATGATGTGCTAGTAATATTTCTCAATAAGATATCATATGATTAGACAAAAAAAAAATGGGCCAGAAGCCACCTATTGTTGCTTTGAGGACATCATAGCTTCCCAAACAAGTATTCATTGGTAACTTTAAAAGAAAATGACCTTCAAAAAACTACAACTTAGGGAAAAACCCATTTACTCCAGTCGACCACATAAAAAATCATCAGACCCAATCGATATTCTTATTCCATTCAACATGAGAATACCCTCATATTCTTCCAGCATACCCAACCAACTAAGAAGTATTCTCTAGTAATGTCATCAACTCCATACTACATGGAACAAGGCGCGTCCCTTCAGTGGAACCGTTTTTCCTATCATTCACACCATATGATGAAGAGATATACTTGGCGTGAGGAGGATGTCAAAATAGACTATACTCTAATGAATACTTGGCGTGGACATCTCAGTCGACAATACAATATGTGGCTTGGCACTTGTTGAGTATCCCACTCGACACTACATGTATGGAGAATTGGTATTAGGATATCCCACTCGACACTACATGTATGCGGTGATAATATCCCAGTCGATATTACCAGACTTGGCAAAGATATCCCACTCGACACAACATATATGGAGAATTGGTATTAGGATATCCCACTCGGCACTACATGTATGGGGTAATAATATCTCAGTCGACATTACCAGACTTGGCAATGATATCTCACTCGACACTACATGTATGAAGACTCAGCATGATGAAGATGTCCCATTCGACACTACACGTGTGAAGCTTGGCATTTGTTAAGGATCTCATTCGACACTACACATGTGAAGCTTGGCACTTGTTAAGGATCTCATTCGACACTACACGTGTGAAGCTTGACACTTGTTAAGGATCTCATTCGAACGACACTACACGTGTGAAGCTTGGCACTTGTTAAGGATCTCATTCGACACTACACGTGTGAAGCTTGACACTTGTTAAGGATCTCATTCGACACTACACGTGTGAAGCTTGGCACTTGTTAAGGATCTCATTCTACACTACACGTGTGAAGCTTGGCACTTGTTAAAGATCTCATTCGACACTACATATATGGTCTTGTATAATGAGGAATGAAAACTCTTACTAACCTTTGTCAGGTCTTGTAGAATGAGGAATGAGAACCCTCATTGACCTTCATCAGGTTCATTCGACCGTAGTCTCATAGTCTTCAGACGACATGGTCTCAGACTACAGGTCCTGTAGAATGAGGAATTACACCCTCATTGGCCTTTGTCAGGTCTTGTAGAATGAGGAATGAGAACCCTCATGGACCTTCATCAGGTTCATTCGACCGTAGTCTCATAGTCTTCAGACGACATGGTCTCAGACTACAAATCCTGTAGAATGAGGAATTACACCCTCATTGGCTTTTGTCAGGTCTTGTAGAATGAGTAATGAGAACCCTCATGGACCTTCATCAGGTTCATTCGACCATAGTCTTATGGTCTTCAGACGACATGGTCTCAGACTACAAGTCCTGTAGAATAAGGAATTATATCCTCATTGACATTGTCAGGTCTTGTAGAATGAGGAATGAGAACCCTCATGGACCTTCATCATGTTCATTCGACCATAGTCTCATGGTCTTTAGACGACATGGTCTCAGACTACAAGTCCTGTAGAATAAAGAATTATATCCTCATCTTTTAGAATGGGGAATGAGAACCCTCATGGACGTTCATCAGGTTCATTCGACCATAGTCTTATGGTCTTCAGACGACATGGTCTCAGACTACAAGTCCTGTAGAATGAGGAATTACACCCTCATCGGCTTTTGTCAGGTCTTGTAGAATGAGGAATGAGAACCCTCATGGACCTTCATCAGGTTCATTCGACCGTAGTCTCATGGTCTTCAGACGACATGGTCTCAGACTACAAGTCCTGTAGAATAAGGAATTATATCTTCATTGACCTTTGTCAGGTCTTGTAGAATGAGGAATGAGAACCCTCATGGACCTTCATCATGTTCATTCGACCGTAGTCTCATGGTCTTCAGACGACATGGTCTCAGACTACAAGTCCTGTAGAATGAGGAATTACTCATTCATTGGCTTTTCTCAGGTCTTGTAGAATGAGGAATGAGAACCCTCATGAACCTTCATCAGGTTCATTCAACCGTAGTCTCATGGTCTTCAGACTACATGGTCTTAGACTACAAGTCCTGTAGAATGAGGAATTATATCCCCATTGACCTTTGTCAAGTCTTGTAGAATGAGGAATGAGAAACCTCATGGACCTTCATCAGGTTCATTTGACCGTAGTCTCATAGTCTTCAGACGACATGATCTCGGACTACAAGTCCCGTAGAATGAGGAATTATATCATCATTGAACTTTGTCAGGACTTGTAGAATGAGGAATGAGAACCCTCATGGACCTTCATCAGGTTCATTCGACCGTAGTATCATGGTCTCAGACTACAAGTTCTGTAGAATGAGGAATTACACCCCCATTGGCATTTGTCAAGTCTTGTAGAATGAGGAATGAGAACTCATGAACCTTCATCTGGTTCAGTCGACCGGGGACATCCCACATGGACTCATGTCGAGTCAAGTTATAGACATGGATTACACATGTTGTATGACTTATATCCTCATGGTCTTATCAAGTCCAGTCGACCGGGGACATTCCCCATGGACTCATGTCGAGTCAAGTTATAGACATGGATTACACATGTCGTATGACTTATATCCTCCTGGTCTCATCAAGTCCAGTCGACCGGGGACATTCCCCATGGACCCATGTCGAGTCAAGTTATAGACATGGATTACACATGTCGTATGACTTATATCCTTCTGGTCTCATCAAGTCCAGTCGACCGGGGACATTCCCCATGGACTCATGTCGAGTCAAGTTATAGACATGGAATACACATGTCGTATGATTTTCTTTCCGACCATCATCTGGTTCGGTCGACTGGGTACTTCCCAATGGCTCTTGTAGAGTCAAATTCATAACTTGATATTCGTTTGGTTCAAATCAATAGGCATCATCAACACCCGAGTACACATACATAATATGGCCTTGTCCCAGGCGACACACGCGTCAAGTACTCTCCAAGCCAATGACTCTTTGACTTAAAGAGTATGAGACAAACTGTACGGGCCAAATTTGGTCCAAGGGCAATTTCGACATTTTACTTCAGGCCCAAGTTGCCATCACGAATTCACTCTATTAGGACGTCCGGATTTGGTCAATATTGGCCCAAAGATTCGTAGGCCCATACCCAGTACAAATCCAATGACCCACCATACATTAACTCATGTAACGCAAAGATACATAAACACCACTCCTGACCCAGCCGTTTCCAACCTTCAACCGGCGAACATAATTACCCTTCATAAAAATGGTCGTTACCAATACCAAACGGACGAGCAATCAAGCGCAGTAAATACACACGCCTCCAGATGGTGTGTATATAAAGAGAAGAAGTCTACAAGGATGGAGGCTCTCCGACCCATAGCTCAAGCAATATTCTCTCTATAGACCTCCTACCTACAGCCCACAAGGTAGCTCACAGGAATCAATGTAATCTCTAACATTGCTCATCCTTCAACAGTATTAATAGCTCACTTTCATCACTGACTTGAGCGTCGGAGTGCCCCCGGCACCCACCACACCGGTGGGTAGTCTACTTCCGCTCACTCTACCTTTGTTTTGCAGGATCGCTAGTGCCCTCAACCTATAAATTCTCGATTGTGGACCTCGGGCGAAAACCAGCATCCACAAATAGTATTGGAAATCGAGATAAGACATAGGGGTAAGTAAAATCGATTTCGGTTTCGGTTCCTCGTGGAATCAGAATCATCTCAGAAAAATTTGTTCCTAACTAAGTAGAACTGTAACTTATCCAATTAAATATAATACCATATTAATTGGTTCCAATTCAGTTTCAATCTGGTTCCGGTTCGATTCTGATTCCGTTCATGACAGAACCGGAACCGGATCGTTTAAATTCTGTTATTCTATTTTGAAATTAGAATGAGAAAATGGATGAATAAATTTGAGAAACTGATGAATAAATTTATATTAATAATAGGAAAAAAAGTAAAATGAAAAAAAACACTAATCTCTTTGGTCGTTTAAACCCTAAAACCCTGAACCCTCTCTCCGCTCGCAGACAATCCCAAAATGCAGAGACTCAATTCCTTTCCAAATCCCCACAACTTTGCTATCAAATCCCTTTTCTCATTTTTCTCTTCTCTTTCGGAGGCCCCAAATACAAATACATTCCTATTCAATTACTTAATTGAAACCCTAAATATTCCTAAATCACGGGCCCTTGTGATCTCAAACAAATTGTCTCCCATTAAATCCCTTGAAAGACCACGAACTGTACGTCAATTTTTCCACAATGCTGGATTCTCCGATACCCACATTCAGTTGATTGTTTCTGCAAAGCCCGAAATTCTATTCTCTCAAGTGGACAGAACCCTAAAACCAAAGATTGAATATTTTCAACATATGGGTCTTGTGGGTTCTGATTTGGGTAAGTTTATTTCCAAAAATCCATTGCTTTTATGTGTTAGTTTAGAGAAAAAATTGATTCCATGTGCTGAAATTCTTAAGAAAATGTTAGTGGATGATACTAATAATGAAGATTTCGTTCGTGTTGTTCGTAGATGCATTTGGATTCTTACGAGGGACCCCGAGAAATCGGGGTTGTTAAGAAACATTGAATACTTGAAGAGTTGTAGCATTGTTGGTTCTCAGCTGTCAATGTTATTAGTGAGGCAACCTAGGCTATTTTGTTGGGAAGGATTCAAACTTAGAGAACTTGTTTCACGGGCTTTAGATATTGGATTTTCGACTCACTCGAGGATGTTTGTTTATGGATTGCATTCACTTAGCTGCTTGAGTGAGGAGACATTTGATAGAAAATTGGAATTTTTTAAGAGTTGTGGGTTCTCAAAAGAGGAGTTCCTAGCAATGATTAGGAGAGCACCTGGATTGCTTCGTTTTTCCGAGGAGAGGTTGAAGTCAGGATTTGATTTCTTTATGAAAAAGCTTCAATTGGAAAAGGCTGTGCTGGTTTGTAATCCGGTTTATTTAACGTTTAGTATTGAAAATCGTGTGATCCCTAGATACAGGGTTTTTCAAATTGTTACATCGAGGAGGTTGTTGAAGAAGGAATGTAGTTTTCCTAAAATGCTGCATTTGAGTGAGAAGGATTTCTTGAAGAAGTTTGTGCTGAGGTTTGGAGATTATGCAGAGGAGTTGTTGCAAGCTTACAAAAACCAGAGCTCGTGTTCTTCTTCTAAAGAGGAATCTTGATGTACAGGTTGGAATATCGAGTGATTCCTTGATGTAGGAATTTTCAAATTGTTGTGTCCAGGAAGGTGTTGAAGAACGAATTGAGTTTTCGGCAAGTGTTTGCCTTGAGTGAGGAGAAATTCTCAGAGGAGTTTCTGCCGTGGTTGGGTTCTTCTTTGTCATTTAAGTTTGCCATTGCAACAAGCGTTGCTGTTTTGCCCCATTAAAATTTCAACTTTGACATTTGTGTCTTCCTTCTCTGTGTTAATAGACTCTTGGTTTGGTCTAAAGCCATCGGCCATGAATTGATTTGTATAACTTAGATCAAAAGACTGGTAAATTTACTCTTCAAATATTTATTTGCTTATCCTAAAAATAAACTTAATTTCCAAAGTCTTTTTAAATAAAAATATGTTAACATTATCTCAATCAAAATTTACCCTTTACCAAATTTACACTCCAATTTTTTTTTCAATAAATTTAACTACCCTTCAATTTTTATTTCCAACAAATTTAATTACCCTCCAATTTATCTTTTGAAGTATTTTCGATTTTTAAAATTATATTATTTATTATACAAATATTTCATCATTTTACTTGTTCAAAACTAATTAATTTTATTATTTTCTATTGATTTCCTTAATAACTAGCAATTTTATTGAATAAATTGAGATAAATTAAGATTTTGTGTAGAAAATTTTTTATAATCAATTTGATCCATTTAGATAAAATCCATTGAAATGATAAATGTTGGTAAAATTTATATTGAAATTTATATGCGTTTACTATTATTTATAAGCAAAAAAAAAAAAAATAGTTGTTGAGAATTATGACTATTGCTTTCATTATTTTAATAAATAATTGTTATTATTAACTCCAACAACCACCACCAAAAATAAAGAGGCCAAATAAAATATTATTTGAAAAGTGATAAGTGCTCTTCAATATTGAAGAGTGAGAATAAAAATCTAATTTCAAAAATCTAATTTGTTTTTTTTTTCGCAAAAAAAAAATAATAATAATAATTTGATGATATGGTTCATCAATAAAATAACAAAATAATATTCGAAGAATTTTGGAGTTGCTCTTAGTGATTTGAGAGATACCCAATACATATTTTGTTATTGGTGGCCAATTTGAAATAAAGGTTTTGCATATGTTGATGAAATGATTATCGTATTTAAATTAGAACAAAATAAAAGATTACGTTTTAAGATATATTTTAAGAAAATCCATTTGAAATAAGGGAAATTAGCCAAACTATGTAAAAAAAAAACAAAACATTTTCCGCAATTAGCCATTATTAGGTTTTTATATATATTATAGTTAAAAATTGAAATTACCTATAAGCAATAACAAGTAACACTATACTCAAGAGGGGGTGAATTGGGTTATTAAAAAATAATGCGGAATTATAATTTTTGTCAATTTTATATTTCCAAGCTTTTACTAATAATTATAAACAACTATAAAAATAAAATTGCATAAATTAAAAGATAAGGGAAGAGAGATACAACACCGAGTTTATAGTGGTTCGGCTAAATCACTTGCCTACGTCCACTCTCTCTTCAAGCGCACTTGAAGGTTCCACTAGATTCAACAATCTTTACAACCAAGAGATTTTACTCCAAGGCTTATCTTAAACCTTTTACACAAACTCCACCATTGAGAGTAATCACCACTCACATAAGGGATTTCAATACAAGTGTTTCGAAAAATAAATTTTTGTGTTTACAACACTATTTGAGAACTCACAATAAAGATACAAAGATTGAATAGTGTATGAGTTGCTCAAATATATCTAATCTCACTAAGATGATTATGAAGATGTATGTATGTCTGAGCTTATGAATTGGTGGGAATGAGTTGGATCAAGAAGGTTTTAGTATCTTACTCTTTTATTGATTTCACTATTCATCCCTTTTTGGTGGTTATTCTTCATTTTTTTTCCATTTGCATTCATGCCGTGTTTATGTTTGAGTGTTGTCTCTCGTGGTATATCGGATGGAAACCCAGACGTAAATTTCGTAGTCGAATCCGAATGGACGGTAGTGCGGTCTGTACTTGAGATACAACTCCACGTATCGCCTGAGAAACATTCACACATGTGTTTGTGTCATGTTAGATAGCACTTTGGTAATCTCGTTGAACGCGTTCTCAAACGCTACTCGAACGCATGCATTCTGTTTACAGTTCGAATGCGTTTCCAAACGCTACATGAACGTGCATGCAGTGAATCGACTTTTCTTCCTCCTTATATTTCATGCATGTTTGCTTCTTTGGTTATTTCTTTTGCATTACGTACTCGATTATCCGTTTTTATTATTAATGCTTCTACAGTTATTGTTAATTACATTATTGCGCTTCATTGTTTAATACGTTTATGAATTATGCATTTTGCCTTCATTTTTTTATTTACGATTATGGGTGTGCAAACTTGTGTGTTGATTAAATTATCTTGTATGTGTTGCATAAGGCTTGGTTATACTATTGCATAAATCCTTTCATTACAATTGGCATAAGTAAGAGACCATTCCGAACCCAACGATTTGAGGTCTTCCCTTGCGAGGGGTGAGTGCGGCCTTAAATCATTTCTCAGTTCACACTGGGTGGCGACTCCATTTATTTCTCCGGTTTAGTCCCCCGTGGGCTACTCCGTACTCCCGATCGGGCTGCAAGCCCGGACAGCGTCGCACATCTCTGTGGCATGTATCCACACTCTCTTCAATATATTTTTATGTATTCAACAAAATACGTCTAACAGATTGTCAATACGATTTCGTACTCTCAGTGGCCTCAAGATTTTTCTAATCTTTAGCAACGTTTAAAATATATTTATTATCATTTAATATAAAGTTAATTTTATGAATAATACACACAATATTATCCGTTTGTTGGAACGTAACAACCAACTAAGCATCTGGAGGATTTCCTTTAAGTTTCCACTTCAATAATCAAGGAATAAGAGACATTCTTCTTTTTGGGTAAATTGATCCGAAAATCCTCTAATTGCTTCGAATGTCTATGCCTGAAAACCATAAATAAATCTATTCAAATAGATCTTATCATCTACATGAATTTTGAGTGCTTTTTTTTTTAAAAAAAATAAACACTTTTCCTCATTGCCCTACTATTTTGTACTCAGCATATATAACATTTTATGATCGTCTTCCTCATTAACAACCTAAAAACATATCCTTATCATCTATCAATTGTTAGGGTTTCTTCTGCAGAGGGCTTCCGGTCAAATCAGTCAACCGGTTTATAGGCTGGTCTGATCCGGACACATGAACAGTGACCTGTCAACAATTAATGTGGCTGTGTAATAAGCAGTTCACTGCACAGTCATATTTTGCCTGGTTTTGCTGATTTTATCATTTTTGCGTAATTTGACGATTTTGACTATGAAACAGCATCCAAAAATCATTTCAACACCTAATAACATCAGAATACATTCAAATATCACATATTTTGCATAAATTAAATTAAATTAGAATTTGATAAATTAAATAATTAATATAATCATTATCATGTTAAAACAAATTTTTCCAACAAAGTAATGATATTAATTTACACCATTTAAAATCTCCACATATGAAATATCCAAGAATAATTTTAGGTGTTATAAGGGTGGCCATAACACTAGAGCAGAGTTGACACTGGGGAGAGCCGATACAGACGGTCGGCGTGGGCCCCAAATTCAGAGAAATTTTAAGTTATAGTATATAATACGACTCGTTTATTTTTTAATCCTTTATCGGTATGAGGCCCCGTTTTAAAAATTCGTTTAGAATCCCCTAAAATTCAATGTAACTCCGGGCCACACTTGCAGTAAAATGTAAATTTTTGATTTCAAATCTAATTACTTTAATTAGAATAAAATCTACACTTGCTAAACATTAAGATTCAATAAGATCATCAAAAAATTATAAACACCAAATATTTGAAAACATGTAACATATATCAAATACATATTAACATGTATAAGAAAATAATTTTCAAAATGTAAACCAATAATATACCTTAATCAAAATTAGGTTATGCTCTTCCAATATTCAAATTTCTCTCTTTTGGTGTTCAAATTTTGTAAACATACTGATGTTTAATTCTAAACACATGAGAAGCTAAGCCAAAATTGAAATATTTTTTCTTTTATATGGCCTTGGCAATTTTGCAACCAAATCTTGGTCCAAATTTTGACACAATAATAATCTTATCAAAATAAAATTAAATAATTAATTTTTAATCAATGAAATCCATGTGTTAAATCCATGTGTTTTGGTAAATTAAAATTAACCAAATATAATAGAATATTCTAAGAATATTCTTCCTTAATATAATCAATAATTAATAAAATTAAATTAATCCATTAAAAATTAATTTAGGAAAAATACTCCAAGAATATTCTTCCTTAATATAATCAATAATTAATTAATATTTAATTAATTCAATTAATTATAATAAAGATAAATGTCAGTCTCTAATTGACTCTTAATATATTTCTAATCAAAATATGTATCATATACAAAAATACATCAAATTTACGCACATGTGTAATTTATGAATAATCTAAATTATCCATAGTTTATTGCAAAGTGCTCAATTCAAATTTATTTGTTACAGAAATCATTCATGTGTCAATAATTCGCCCGCTCGCAGATTATGATGACCACTGATAATCAAGCTAAACCATACAAGTAGAGATCATTGCATATATATATATATATAATCTCTTGTCCTAGGCAATTTAAATTGTACTAGAGATATAGAAATAATATCAAATCTCTGCTTTATACTGTTACGAGATTATCGTACCGCAAGTATACGGTGTCAAGTTTTTGTAAAATATAAGTAAAAAGTGTCGAACCCACAGAGATTGTAATCAAATTCTCACTAAGTATTATAATTGATAAACTTAACTTTATTTAAAAAGTAATTTAAAATAAAATAAATTAAAAACTAAAATATAAATAAACGAGATATTAAAATATTTAATTAGGAGAAACCAAGATAAGAGAAATTCTAGAGTCTGATTTCACCTAGCTATCCCCTATGTATTTGTTATATATGCTAGTCAACTATTACTCAATTGTGTTGTTTATAAGCCAAGAATCCTAAGTTATTCTAACTCTCTCTCCCTAGTGCCGAGTGAATATATTATCAATTACAGACTTCGATATCCCTATAAAAATCTAGTAATTAACAATTCATTACGCTTTGTGATTCTTTGTTAACGACTTCAAAGGTATTATAGATTCTCTCGAACTCTACAAATCTCATAGGTTACATTCTCTGGATCCTATTCAAAATCCATCTCTCGTGTGATATGTTCTAAACATACATCATCTTTGTGGCCAACAAAATAGAAGTATTAAATACAAAAGAATATAAATAAACTGAATTAAAAATTTGTAAAAATCAAATTGGCAAACAACACAAAGGTTCTGCATAGGCTACATCATCCTTTAGAATAATATAGTTAGTTCATGACTAAATATAGAAATAATGAAAGCATTGTCAATAACATAATGGATATCATTAGAGTTTAAAGAAAGAAACTAGAATATTAAACCCGAATCGAATCCTTTCGTCTTCGGACGTCACCGCCTTCGTCTTCTCTTGTCGCTCTTCATTCCTCCTCGTTTGATCTCTCTAAAATATGTGTTTTGAAATCTTTTCTTGTGTATTTTTCTCCTCATCTAGGGTTTTGGACATGCTTCTATATTTATAGGGAAGTCTGTGAGTCCTTATGCTTGTAGAATAATGATTTCTGATGTTTCTGGAAATCTGCCGTAGCGTCATGGTGCCGGAATTGGCGTCACGGCACCTCGCTCTCGGGAAATATGTATGGAGATGCTATCTGGGCGTCGCGGCACCAGGTCAAAATTTCATGATAGTGATTTCTTCGTATTTTACTCTCCAACGTGCTCCCGATGCGTCCGTAAGGTCCCAAAACAAGTCCATTTGCCACAAGATCCATGTTCCAATGCTTCCTACCAATAAAACATAAAAGAAACTACAAAATATATTAAATGACACGAAATCTAATAAAATAATAAGCTAAGAATTTAGAAATAAGTGGGTATACATCACACTTATCATATACAATTCATGAATGTCGTGATATATTCGTGATTATCTAGTTAATACTTAGAACTCGTTTTCGCAATATTCATTAGCCAATAATTTAACAGATTATAAAATTGATACCTAAATTATGTACACAAGACTGACAGATCATCTCTAAATACATCATCAGATATCATGAGTATCAGTTCACACCTAATGAACATGCAGATGTCTGAATCTAAAAAGATCATTGATGTGACTGTCATCAAAGTTTAGACGATAACTTGGTTTAGATTTTTAAATAGGCTGATTTGGGGTGAGTCAAAACATAAAATATGAAAAATCCGCGAAAATCCGTTTCATGTAATTGGATTACACTATTATACTTACATATTCTTTAGATAAATAAAATAAAATTAACAATAATAAACCTATTGAAGTTTTGTTCAGCCACCATTAAATTGAATTTTTAGTATTAACTGACATTGTATTAAAAATTAATATTATTAGCCAAAATTAAAATTGAATTGTATTATCATTTAGTGGTATATTTTTTATGTTATCTATTCAATTTAAAACTCAATTATAAATTTTTAATGTCCCTCAATTTACTCAATTTAATCAATCAAATTTCATGGAGTCTAATTTTTATTTTCTTATTTTTTTTTGAAATGATTTGATTACTTTTACATTTTTAAAAAGCTATTTAAAATTAATGTATATATTTTATGAAGGGAAATTATCGTTTTTCTAACTGATAAATAACTTAAGTATTGTTAATCACGAAAATTTTGAATTCATTCTTTTTTTTTTAAAAAAAAAAATCTTATTTTAAATTTAAAAAATTAAAAAAGCTAAAAAAAAGGAAAAGAAAAAAAGGAAGCAAGTAGGAAAAGAAAAAGATTCCTACCTGCTTATAAGCACTTAGTATATTATAAGATATTAATAATATGTGTCTAGCGGAACTCATTGATTTTGGAAGCCGTCGCGGATGAGAAAATCTTTGGTGCAATAGTGGTACCACGTCATCCATGCAATAAGCTAATCATTCATTGCCATGCGTGCTAAAAAATTAAAAAACAACTAAAAAATAGGTATTAAATTATACATGTCATCTTTTAATTCGCTGGTGGTAGTTGTTCACACCCAAATAAAAAATTTGTTCAAATATAAGCGGTTAATTAATGAAAAATATGATTTGTAAATGATATATTTTTGCTTTAACTCACTAAAATTAAGAATATAGATTATTATTAATTTCTTCTTCTTCTTCTTTTTTTTTTTAATAAAAATCAAATTTTCATCCAAATCAATCAATATTTTAATTACACTATTTATTGAAATTACATTGTTATCATTAAAAATTTTATAAAAAACCTATATTAGGGATCGCCACAATTGAATCCTGATTGTTAAGCACAATTTAAATGGTGAATTTTATTACTAGTAAATTATTTATTGTTATTATCAAGAGGGCGTAGTTTAGTGGTGTAGTGTTCAGAATCTTACCTTGAGGTCATTAATTTGAATCCAGAAAGTGTGTTTCTTATAAGAGCCTGAGATAGTCAGGAGTTTTACCTACTCCATTTTAGCCCAAAATGGATGAGTTGACAGCAAGATTTCCAGCAATTTCAAAAAAAAATTATTTATTATTCCAATATTACTTAATCAAATATTAGCATCGTTGCATCAATAATTGATAAAATAAAATTTATATCCTGGCAGTGGATATATCATCATACTGGAATATATATATATATATGTAAATATATGTAAATATATATATATATATATATATATATATATAAATAATTTTAGAGCATTATCCAAAATAATATTTAATTGAATTTATGAAATTGAAACCAATTGATATTTTTTAAACCCCAGTTATACTTTTTTTATAAGATCAAAATTTTAGAAACCGTTAATAACGGACACTTAATTTTACCGCCAAAACAATGAGAAATGGCCGCACTTCAGTGCCACGGCGTCTCAACAAATTTTCAAATATTTCAACAATTAATCACTGGAACTCACAAATAAGAGAAGCTGTGAACAGCAACCAAGCCCACAAAGCCATTCTTCTCTTTCGCCAAATGAAACAAAACGACATTGATCCAAACAACTTCACATTTCCCATCCTAGCCAAAGCTTGTGCCAAGCTCTCTGATCTTATAAGCTCCCAAATGATTCATACCCACATTGTGAAATCACCCTTTTGGTCTGATATCTTTGTGCAAACAACAATGGTTGACATGTATACAAAATGCAATCGATTAGATTACGCGTACAAAATGTTTGATGAAATGCCTGACAGAGATGTTGCATCATGGAATGCGATGCTTGTGGGGTTTGCTCAAATGGGTTTTCTTGAAAAGGTATTTCACCTTTTTCATGACATGAGGTTTGGCGGAATCCAGGCTGATTTTGTCACGGTTATGGGGTTGACACATGCGGCTTTACATGTGAAGCATTTGAGCCTTTTGAGGGGTGTTCATTCGTATGGTATTCATACTGGGATTGATGCTGATGTGTCAGTTTGTAATACATGGATTTCTGCATATGCGAAATGTGGTGACTTGAGGATGGCAGAGTTGGTGTTTGGTGGGATTGAAGAAGGTTTAAGGACTGTTGTTTCGTGGAATTCCATGATCGCGGGATGTGCAAATAATGATAAGTTTGTCAATGCTATGATTTTTTATAGGTACATGATGTATGATGGATTTAGGCCTGATGTAAGTACCATTGTTAGCCTACTTTCATCATTTGTTCGGCCAGAGGCACTATTGCAGGGTAGGTTGGTTCACTCTCATGGAATTCAATTTGGGTTTGATTTAGATATGTATGTGATTAATACACTGATATCAATGTATTCCAAGTGCGGAGATATTAATTCGGCGCGATTTTTGTTTGATGGCCTGTATGACAGAACTCGTGTTTCTTGGACTGCAATGATTAGTGGCTATGCTGAGAAAGGATACGTGGATGAAGCATTGAGATTGTTTCAAGCTATGGAAGCAGCAGGTGAAGTACCTGATATGGTCACCGTGCTGTCAATGATTTCAGGTTGCGGGGAAAGTGGTGCACTTGAACTTGGAAAATGGTTTGACAATTATGCCTGTTCTGCTGAATTAAAAAAGGATGTAATGGTCTGCAATGCATTGATAGACATGTACTCGAAATGTGGAAGTGTTAGTGATGCTCGAGAGCTCTTTTATGCCTTGCCTGAGAAAACTGTTGTCTCATGGACAACAATGATTGCAGGTTTTGCTTTGAATGGAGAATTCTTAGAAGCTTTGGACCTTTTTCATCAGATGATGAAATTGGACTTGAGACCAAATCACGTAACATTTTTGGCCGTCCTTCAAGCTTGCACTCATGCAGGTTTCTTTGAGAAAGGATGGGACTGCTTCAATATAATGACCAGGGTATATAATATAAATCCTGGATTAGACCATTATTCCTGCATGGCAGACCTTCTTGGACGAAAAGGCAAGTTAAAGGAAGCATTAGATTTTGTTGAAAGCATGCCTATCAAACCCGATGCTGGTATTTGGGGTACATTGCTTAGTGCTTGTAAGATTCACCAAAACATAGAGATCGGTGAATATGTGGCTCATTGTCTATTCAAATTGGAGCCCGACGCTGCAGCTCCATATGTGGAAATGGCTAATATATATGCCTTGAGAGGAAAATGGGATGGAGTAGCAAAAATGAGGTCGATGATGAAGTGTAACCAGGTGAAGAAGTTTCCAGGGCAAAGCCTTGTTCACGTTAACGGGAAGACTTGTACGTTTACAGTTGAAGATAGAGATCATGCTGAATCCGAGCTAATATATCCAGTATTAGATTGTTTAACTTTGCAGACAAAGGAAGAGGCATATTCATCACAGTAAGAGGGGATTCCGGAACACAAACCGGAGTGAAGTTTATATAATTTTAACCTGCATTGGTTAGGGATTAGAAACTTAGCATCTGGACTTTAAAATTGGTTATGAACCATTTTTCAATTCAAATTAAAGAATTAGGAAGAAATTAAATCAGGTATAGTTTACACGAGTGGAATATTTGAACTATTTTAAATGTTGATTCATATTTATTTAATTTTAGTTATTTCCCTAATAAGGAAGGATAACATTGTAATACATTGAAATTAAATGTGAAGGCGATAAATAGGAATAGCTAACAGATGTTTAGCCCTTGGAGTTGCAAGATTAAACTCTTCTGTCATGTCCAATTCAGCTGGCAACATTCCCTCGGGAAGCTCCCAATCAAAGCAATGCACAAGTTGTGCCAACACGAGCATAACAACGGTGAGTCCCAATTGCATTCCAGGGCATCCTCTGCGGCCGGAACCAAACGGCAGAAACTGAAAGTCATGTCCATGAAGATCAATACTACTACCAACAAATCTTTCAGGAAAAAAACTTATCAGGATCATTCCATGCTTCAGGATCTCTTCCAATTACCCAAACGTTTATAATTACTCGTGTTTTTTAGGGTATGTTGATGAGCGGAAAATATATCAATATTTACCGTCCCTTTTACCTAATATTTTGGTTAGTTTCTCGGGTTCGATAAACGTTTTGATGTGTTTTAGTTTATTTTACAGATAAAATAAAATCGAGACTTAATGAAGTGCAATTTCGGAAATTTCAACTTTGCGTAATTTTCGTATTTTGGCCATAACTTCTTACTCTGATATCAGATTGAGGTGATTCAAGTTCCAGATTAAAGAAGACTCAAAGATTTACAACTTTGAAGTTCATAATAATTTTAAATTCTGACATTTCCATGACCGAAATTGATAAAACATTCGGAAGTGTGTTTTGTGTAATTATTTAAGTCATTTTCAAAATAAAAAATAATAAAAAAATAAAAAATAAAAATTGTCAAACTTCCACCAAACATGAGGATTTAGTGTCATGTTTGGTGTCATGTTTGGTGTCATGTTTGATGCCATGTTTGGTGGAGCAATTGGTGAAGAAATTGGTGGAAGCCTTTAGATTTGCCTATAAATACCAAACCATTTAATTTGTAATTCTTATGCTTTCCTTAAGTTTTTGTAAGGAATTTAAGGATTGCATTTTGTTTGTATTTATTTTCAGTATTTTAATTATGTATTTTTATTTTCAGAAATAATAATAGTTTATTTTATTTTATTTTCTTTTATGTTTAGTAGTTAAATTTCTGTTGGGGGAAGGGTGAAGCTTTTATTATTTTAGTTTAGATCAATCTCCCTTAATTATAATATGAAAATTATAATTTAATAATATGCACTAAAGGTTATACCGCCTAAATGGCTGGTTTTATTTATTTGACATAATGTGACACCGCCTATATGGTCGGTCTTTAGGTGACAGATAATTACCGCCTATATGGCTGGTTTATGGACAAATAATAACACCGCCTTTATGGTCGGTTGGACTTAATTGAAAATCTGACTTAATCAGGATACCGCCTATATGGTCGGTTGGTAATATCACTGATAATTTCTATAATATAATTAGGGAGATTTCTAAATTAGAAATAGTAAAAGTGGATCCCCTAACCCCAACGTTTTATTTTTATTTTAGGGCAGTGATGAATGAAACACAATATTCACATGCTTAATAATTGATTTAATTAGATATTGGGTAATTCTTTAGTTTGTTTATTGAATCTTAAACTTAATACTTCTTGTTGCCTGATCACCAATAAGATTGATATGGTAAACTTAAAATGAACTTGGAAAATGGACTTTAGGTTTCAGCCTTAGATTCAATAGCTCACGATCTTCCTTGAGGATAAATAACCCTTTAATAGATTTCCTTACATGATAGGAATATACCTGTCGGGCGTGGGTAGCCATAATTGGAACTTGAACTTAATGAATTCAGGTAACTTGGTTAACATAGGAATATGATTAATTGGGTAATTTGGGTATTTGCATCTGACCATCGGAAGAGGCTTTTACATAATTTCGTGTTCCAGGTTAGCAAACTGATTTATTACACCTATATAAAAGAATCAATTCATTATTAGAATAATATTGTGTGGAATCACAACCCTAGATATTTATGTATTTTGTTTATTTTCCTTAGTATTTTCTTTTTGTGTTTTTATTTATTTATTTATTTAGCAAATCCACATTCAACCAATCAATCAGCAATCATTCTTTTCTCCCTTTAATTAGATACCTGTAAATAAATAGCATCAATAATTAATAACAACAATAGGAATTAAGTCCTCGTGGGATCGATATTTTTATTCTACTTGAACGATATGTGCGCCTGCGTTATACGCGTGTGATTACGCTGGTCAAGTTTTTGGCGCCATTGCCGGTGACTTATTTTTCTTGAGTTATTAATTTTGAAGCTATCTTTTTTACTTGTATCTAATTTTCTTTATTTTTATCTGTAATTTTTATTTATTTCTTTTCTTTTTCAGGTGGTTGAAATGGAACATTATTGGGCGATTGAAAGATTACGAACTTTACTAGAAGATACACCCAAAACTAGAGAGCAGCTGTCCGGTTTTCTGAGGTCCGTCGTACAGCCCAACAATTATCACTGGATGTCAGAACCAATCAATACAATATTTTCCCAACCATTTCAGAATGCAATGGGGGACATGTGAGATATGCGATGGTAACCACCCGAGAAATCAATGTATATACCTTTCAGGGTGGCAGAATTATCAGAATCGTTCAAGGTACGAAGAACCATCATATTTTACTGATCCCTACTCTCCATCTTATACACCATCCACTTGCGATCTTTATCAAGAACTAGAACCATCAGAGGATGATCAGATGATTGTCATGCTCAAAGATTGGCTCGAGAAATGGGAAGCTCAATTTGATGCACAATTTCAGAGTTAAGCGACATCCAAACAGAGGATGACAGATCAAATTAGATAAACAGACAACCTGAATTACATATCTCAAGGAGAAAATGACACTGATGAAGCCTTCGAGTACCAAGCATTTCACCATGACACCTTAACACATGAAGAGGCTGAGCAGTATCAAGAGCCAGAGATATCAGTTCAGGAGCCAGAACTAGCAGAATCTCAATTTTATTTTTATTATTCATCCGACTATGACGAGGAACAAGTAGTTGAGCTGTCTCTACCAACTACAAGTGATGATGAAACTTTGCATCCTCAAAATAAAGATCTTGGGGCATGCATTGCACTGATATTTGAAGAAGAGTTGCCCAAACCATTCATACCAACCACAGAGGATAAAGACCTACAATCAAACATATCTTTAAATCCTCAGGTTGACACATATGACAGATGAAGAACTGAATGCAGAAATCCTAAAATACATATGTGAAGAAAATGTAGAGCAAGATACATAATAGATGGAGGAACAAATGTCTGACCATATTGAAGATCTCATGCATTCAGGAGAAACACCACTGTTTTGGGGAGTACAGATCAAAGATATCACCCAGAAGCTTGACAAAATGAAATTCCTATTCCAAGTCAAGCACCATATGAGACCTCATGATTTTCTTTCTTTCTTTTCAGGAACCACTGGAGTGACTAAGATTAAAAAGGTGGCATAAGCACTGAATGAGAAAAAATTCTTTTCGCCACTTTACCGTTGGAAAAGACCATTCAAAAGCAACGCACACGAGATTGTCTTTAATCGGATGTCCAAAACCACGCTGAAACCTCCTTGACAGATGGAAATTTTAAGAGTATTATCTTGGGCAAACTTGAACATACACCAGATTCCGATTGGACTATTTAATACTGATGGATTTTATGATTTTCTTTGTGTGTTTCTTGATGATGCCCGAAGAAATGGGTTCGTGTTGAAGCCTGTAAAATATATCCTCTTCACTGCCAGAAATGCCCATGATTTAATTGACCAATTTTAAGCCTTTCAACCACAAATTGATCCTATCCTTTCTAAGATAAACTGGTCTGATAACGATCGTGGTAAGAAGTGTCGGATAAACCTGGATCTTAACCTTTAATTGATATTTTTAGATGTAGAATTTCAGCTAACCAGGTACCATCTTCTAAATCATCTTCTACTTTTTAAGACATTGGGGACAATGTCTCATTTAGGTTTGGGGGATGGGAATAGTTGACTAGTATCTTATTTTTATTGTGTTATTTTTAGTCGAAAATTTTCAAAAAAAAGTCTAAAAATTAAATTTTTTTATTAAAATAATTTTTTTTTGTGTTTTTAATTTGATTAATCTGGTGAAATTGGTGTAAGATAGCTGTGTAAGGAATTTCCACTCCTGAGACGTATCTCAACCTATTTCGTAACAAGTTAATTTTTATTTATTTCCTTTTGAATTATTTAATTTGTGAATTCTCCATAATACTGACTAAATTGGATCTTCATATGTTTAGTTGACAGGTATTATCAACATACATGGTAACATACAACCATGAGATGTATTTGAAAAGTTTGTAATATTCCGTGCTCTAGTTTAATTGGAGGAAGCATTTAAAAAATAATGAAAAAAAGAAAAAAATGTGTATTAAAAAAAGTCTGAGATCCGAGTCATTGCCCTAAAGCCAACTGGCTTGGGAGTCACTGGCCCAAAGCTCGTTACATGGATCAAAGATGTTATAAAAATAAAAAGAAACATCTGAAATCCGAGTAATTAAGTATGTAGGGGTTTCTTAACACCTAGTGCCCTAAAGCCAACTGGTTTGGGAGTCACTGACCCAAAACTCGTTACATGGATTGAAGATATTACTTTCTTTATTTTATATAAAAAAAGAAAGAAAAAAATCCATTGCTAAGAAAGTGGGAATTCTGATATAACTTTAGGACAAAAATATTACTCTCTTTTCAACTACACTTATGAATATTGTGGGCACAATGATTTGATTAATATCTTGTTGGTTGTGTATATGAAGAATGGTAAAAATAATCAGAGAATTTACTTAGTTGGTAATTTAGAAAGAAAGAAAATAACTACTAACTTGGATAAGAAGTTCCACTTGTTTAGTCACTAACTTGTTTATTCTATTTTCTTTTTGCTTTTGTGTTCATTAGATTGACGTTTGTGGGTATCGTCACAACTCGTCCACTAGGGACACTTAGGGGTTTAAAGGCTTGTTGCATACGTTAAATGCAACTGTGATCCCTACGAAAGTGGCTTAGTTTAATTTTAATTAATTATTGTATTTTATTTTGTTGTTTTGCTCGAGGACTAGCAAAATATTAGGTTTGAGGGTATGATGAGCGAAAAATATATCAATATTTATCATCTATTTTACCTAATATTTTGGTTAGTTTATCGGGTTTGATGAATGTTTTTATGTGTTTTAATTTATTTTGCAGATAAAATAAAATCGGGGCTTAATGAAATCAATCAGGACGAAATGTGGAACAAATAAGGGCAAAAACTGGAATTGACATTTTGATTTTGGAGATTGGAAACTTGAAATGGCTTTCTAACGAAGTGCAATTTTGGAAATTTCAACTTTGCAAAATTGTCATATTTTTGCTATAACGTTTTACTATGATATCGGATTGAGGTGATTCAAGTTCCTGATTAAAGAATACTCAAAGATCTACAACTTTGAAGTTCATAATAATTTCGAATTCTGACGTTTCCATGATCGAAATTGATAAAATATTCAGAAGTGTGTTTTGCGTAATTATTTAAGTCATTTTCAAAATAAAAAAATAAAAATAGAAATTGTCAAACTTCCACCAATGGAGGATTTGGTGCCATGTTTGGTGCCATGTTTGGTGGAGCATTTGGTGGAGAAATTGGTGGAAGCCTTTAGATTTGCCTATAAATACCAAGCCATTTTATTTGTAATTATCATTCTTTTCTTAGGTTTTTGTAAGGAATTTAAGGATTGCATCTTGTTTGTATTTATTTTAAGTATTTTAATTATGTATTTTTATTTTTATTTTCAGTAATAGTAATATTTTATTTTTATTTTTATTTTATGTTTAGTAGTTAAATTTCTGTTGGGGGAAGGGTAAAGCTTTTATTATTTTAGTTTATATCAATCTCCCTTAATTATAATATAGAAATTATAATTTAATAATACAGACTAAAGGTTATACCGCCTTAATGGCTGGTTTTATTTATTTGACATAGTGTGACACCACTTATATGGTCGGTCTTTAGGTGACAGATAATTACCGCCTATATGGCTGGTTTATGGACAAATGATAACACCACTTTTATGGTCGGTTGGACTTAATTGAAAATCTGACTTAATCAGGATACCGTCTATATGGTCGGTTGGTAATATCACTGATAGTTTCTATAATATAATAAGAGAGATTTCTAAATTAGAAATAGTAAAAGTGGATCCCCTAACCCCAACATTTTTTTAGGGAAGTGATGAAATACAATATTCACATGCTTAATAATTGATTTAATTATATATTGGGTAATTCTTTAGTTTGTTTATTGAATCTTAAACTTAATGCTTATTGTTGCCTGATCACCAATAAGATTGATATGATAAACTTAAAATGAACTTGGAAAAGAGGTTTTAGGTTTCAGCCTTAGATTCAATAGCTCACGATCTTCCTTGAGGATATATAACCCTTTAATAGATTTCCTGACATGATAGGAATATACCTGTCGGGCGTGGATAGCCATAATTGGAACTTGAACTTAATGAGTTCAGGTAACTTGGTTAACATAGAAATATGATTAATTGGGTCATTTGGGTATTTGCATCTGACAATCGGAAGAGAATTTTGCATAATTTCGTGTTCCAGGTTTGCAAATTGATTTATTACACATATATAAGAGAATCGATTCATCATTAGAATAATATTATGTGGAATCACAACCCTAGATATTTGTGTATTTTGTTTATTCTTCTTATTATTTTCTTTTGTGTTTTTATTTATTTATTTATTTTGCAAATCCACATTCAACCAACCAATCAGCAATCATTCCCTTCTCCATTTAATTAGATACCTGTAAATAAATAGCATCAATAATTAATAACAACAATAGTAATTAAGTCCTCATGGGATCGATATTTTTATACTACTTGAACGATACGTGCGCTTGCGCTATACATGTGTTATTACATCGGTCATATATGGAATCCGTTAACTATGCAATCTTCATTGGATTCGTGTGGAATTAACAATGGTTCTACATGATGAAGTCTCAAGGTTTCCTTTACAATCATGTGTAAGTATTCAAGCTTTTGTAAATCCGATTCTTCAACCATTCTATTTAATCACACAATATTTTCTAACTCTTTAAGATGCTTGATAAAGTTTTGATTCTCTGACTACTGAAGAGTGTTTATGAGGAAAAATTTTCTTTCTATTACTTCAAGTATAAAATTTATGTAGATTACAAACTTTGTTACAAAAACCTCGTACTTTACTCTTTAAGTTCTCTTAACATGGAACTTAATATTTTGAGATGCAATAACTCACAAATGAGAGATCAATTTATAGGCAATGACTTGCCTTCTTACTCAACACAATTAGTGGAGTGGTTTCTAATAATTGAGTGGTTAAGGTTGATTACACCAAACTATTAATTGATCAATGGTCGTTGTAATAAATATTAATAATGCTTGTTGGATTCTTATCAATTCTCCCCCTCCAACTGCATCCGAAATGATTTTCATATGATAGTTATTCCGGCTATGTCTCTTTACAACTCTAGCTTATCTCGCGTAATCACCATTGTTAACATGTCAGTTGGATTCTCATCTGTATGAATCTTCACTAGTCTCAGTAGTTGTTGATCCATCACTTTACGTATCCAATGATAGCGAATATTGATGTGTTTTGTTTGGGAATGATACATTGAGTTCTTTCTCAAGTCCATAGCACTCTGACTATCATAATATATCTAGTATTATGTTTGATTGAACACCACATTTGCATTGTCATATTTCTTCATCTTGAACACAACATTTCCTTTCCTGCTTCTGCTACTGCAATATACTCAAGCTTCTGTCATGGATAATGCAATACACCTCTGCAAAAGTGTAGAGAAAACCTATTGTAGATTTTTTTACCATCAAGATCTCCTGCCATATCGGAATCTGTATAGCCTTCCAAGATTTCATCGGCTTCGCCGTAGCATAGACGTAACTTCTATGTACTTTTGAGGTGCCTGAGAATCCATTTGACTGCTTCCCAATGTTGTTTCATGGGTTAGAGAGGAAACAACTCACTACACCGACTGCGTAAGCAATATCTGGTCTGATACATACCATAGCATACATTAGACTTCAGACTATTGGAGAATATGATATTGATGACATCTCATCTATCATTTTCTTGGATGAGGGACACAAACTATTGTTCAGTTTGAAATAATACGCTAGTGAAATGCTGATAGGTTTGGCTTTCTGTATATCAAATCTCTTGATTATCCGTTCAATATAACTCTTCTGTGAAAGTCACAACCCTTTTGTTCTCTCTGTCACGAGCTATTTCCATTCCCAAAATCTGTTGAGCTGGTTCTAAGTCTTTCATGTCGAAAAACTTAGAGAGTTCTTCCTTAAGGTGATTGATCTTCATTGCTTCTTGTCCAACGATCAACATATCGTCTACATATAGTAAAAGAGCAACGAAATTTTCATATGGAAACCTTTGAATGTATACATATTGATCTGCTGTAGTTTTTTATAGCCTTGACCCATCATGAATGAGTTAAACTTCTTGTACCACTGCCTTGAAAACAAGGTTCTCTTTTTCTGAAACCTTGAAACCATATGGCTGCTCCATATAGATTTCTTCATTTAGATCACCATGAAGAAATATTGTCTTAACATCCATTTGTTTAAGCTCTAAGTTCAAACTGGCTACCAATAATAGATTAACTCCGATGGAAGCCATTTTACAACTGGTGAAAAGATTTCATCAAAGTCGATTCCCTTTTTATGTAGGGTCCTTTGACTACTAACCGGGCTTTGTGTTTCACCATATTTCTACTGCCATTTTTCTTCATCTTGAACACCCAATTGTTCTTCAGTGCCTTTATGCCATGCGATAGCTTGACTATCTCATATGTAATATTTTTCTATAGAGATTCCATTTCATCATGCATTCATGCAGCCATTTTTCTTTATCTTTATGAGATACAGTTTATTTGAAAGTTTCTGGCTCCTCCTCGCCAGTAAGAATAATATATTCAGTCCTAAGTATTTGGTTGATGGAATCCGGCCACGCTCAGATCTTCATACTGAAGGTTCATTGGTTTATGGAGGTCTGTTGTCATCAAGATCTGTGGATGATCTTGTAGCCTCATAGAGCGGGTTGCAGCTCATTCCGCTCAACACCACCTTCCTCATATGGTTATGCTTTTGGCATATCATGCACTACATCATTATCTGTAGCCACTCATGTTGGTGTTGGGGTTGTGTCTGGATTTGCATCGGTTTTGTCGGCACTGGAATTAGAAGACATCTTGGGTTTTTTAATATCTTATATTATCTGGTCTTCAAGAAACTAGGGGTGTTCATAGGTTCGGGTCGACCCGCGATCCGACCCGTAGTGACCCGACCTGACCCGACCCAACCCGATCGGGTTTATGATTTTTAAAAATTAATTTCGGGTCAATTTGAACCAGACCCGAAATTTCGGATCGGATCACAGAAAAATTGGGTCTGACCCGACCCAATTTAATTATATATATAGTTTTATTGATACAATTTTGACAAGACAAAGGTGTAGCTGAAGTGGCAAAGTACTACTTAAATCAGACATTCTCATTTTATTCTTTCTTTTTCCAAAAATAAAAAACAAAATATGTATGTTATTGTTGAGATTCGAACTTAAGATCATTTCCACATTAATCCAAGTCTTAACCATTTCAACCACACACTGATTATGTCAAAATTATATCAAAACAAATATATATATTATATTCACGGCATATTATTCATTTTTTTCTTCTATAGTTTGAAAATTATTCATTTTTCCACCCGATAAGTGAAAATTTGTTTAAATTATCTATTTAATTTATGAAAATTATATATTTTCCATCTCATAAAATGAAAAATTGAACACATTTGAAATTTCACATGGAAAATGGAGCGATTTCAAAGTTTTCATGAAAAACGATACTTATTATGCGTTTACATACTCGTAATCGAAATGAGAAAAAATTATGATTTTATTAAATTTCTATCTATTAGATTATTCTTTTATTAAAATATTAAATATTATTTTAGTATTAAAGAAATAATAGCAAAAAATTATGGGGAAAACCCTATCGAAAAATGGAGTCTGCAAACGGAATTTGCAGAAATAAAATTAATTGACCCAACTAAAATCATTAGAGTAAAACCAATGGTGTATAATCAAGAAGATAAACTTGAATTTGAAAAACAAGTAAAAGAACTCCTTGAGTTAAAACTCACAAAGTATAATAAAAGTCCTCACAGTAGACAGTAGTCCTGCGTTTATGGTAAGAAATCATGCAGAGATCAAAAGAGGAAAAGCCATGATGGTAATTAACTAGTTTCACATCTGGATTTTGAACTATAGTCAGGCTTTAAAACAATTTCTTTCATACCCGAAGGTGGAGTGATTTGAATACTTGCTTGTGGCTGCAAGTTGCCTTGGCTTGATACAGCTTGACGCTGTTCCACTTGCATATTTTATATGCATATGGTTGTGAAGTGTTGGCATTATCATATTGGTAGATGCGTAGATAATATAGTTTTTGACTAATATTATTTTTCACGTTAATTAATTTACTGTACATTATAAGTCTACTTTGGAAAGTTAGATTTGATACATTTGATAGCCACAAAACATTCAATTATGAAAAATGCAAAAGTGATAAATAATTAACTTAAGTAAATAAGTATGGATAATCTCACTGTTAAAACCATATAAAATATTTATATGATTTTGCATGTGTTACTTACTAATTTTAAGATTTATTCATTAATTAATTTAAGTAAAATCATATAATGTATAATTTTTTTTAATCAAAATTATAAACTTGGTTATTATAGATTGAATTATTTTCAATTATCACTTACTACAACAATAAGTTATAAGTGATAAAGTTGGATATTAGTATTTTGAAATAATAATATAGACTTAGATTTATCTATATTATAGTTATAGAATATGCAATTAACATTGTAGAATATATGTAATTATATTAACTTAGTAAAATCATATACTGAATTTATAAACTTGGTAGTATAGGTTTAAGTTAATATTAGAATATTCAATTATCACAAGCATACACCTAGTTTTATTGTGATAAAGTTGAAAGTTATTTGTTAATTATATGTAGCATACTTGGTTGAGAATTAAAAGTGTAATAATACACAAGTAATTCCTTCCAAACTTGATTGAATTTTATATTTATATTTGTAATATCATTATACTTGTAAATTAAAGTGTATCACTAAGATTGAATATCTAAGATTTTCTATTGAGAAAGTGATTAAAGGAATTCTGTCAAAAAGGCGATAAGAGCCTAAGTGGGCAGAGATTTAAGTCCTTACTCCGGACCCCCCATTGTCCTCTGGGAATTTTCCTTTATTCACTTATCATAAGAAGTCTTAGTCATAAATTCAAGGAATTGTGTTATTTGGTACTACTATCCAATATAACAACAAGTGGATTCTTAGTGTATCACTTAAACAAGATCATATGGTTGATCGTTGTGTGATTTGTCTTTTGTAGACTTATTAATTACTGTTTATTTTCCAGTTACACATGGCTAGCATAAACATCACAGTACCGGTCACTCATGGAGAAAAGCCGGAAAAGTTTGGTGGGGCAAACTTTAAACAATGGCAGAGCAAAATGCTATTCTACCTGACAACTCTCCAGTTGGCTAATTTCCTCAAAGATACTCCGGGTCTTGTGGAGGGTGAATAGGAAACAGCCAAGGAACTGCGAGAATAGACATGGTTGTCTGGCGACTTCTTGTGCAAAAACTACCTTTTGGCTAGACTAGACAATACCATGTACAATGTGTACCAAGGCATGACTTCTCCGAAGATTCTCTGGGAATCTCTCGAGAAGAAATAAAAAACTGAGGATGCTGGACAAAAGAAATTTATTGTGGGTAGGTTCATGGACTACAAGATGGTAGATTCAAGAACTGTAATGTCTCAGTTGGGTGAACTGCAATTGATCATTCATGAAATATTGGATGAATAGATGAAACTCTGTGAGACGTTTCAAGTTGCTACTATCATTGAAAATTTGCCTCCATCATGGAAAGGCTTCAGGAGCTATCTAAAACATAAAAAAAAGCAGATGATCCTTGAAGACCTTGGAGTTCGATTGAGGATCGAAGAGGACAACATGAAGTCCAAGAAGGCCAGCTACAAGACTATGGAGTCTAAGACCAACATCGTTGAAGGTGTAAAGGGTAGCAAGAAGAGAAAGAACAATGTAGTTGATTCTTCCCAAGCTAACAAGAAGTTCAAGGGGAAGTGCTACAACAGTGGAAAGAGCGGTCACATGACAAATGACTGCAGAAA
>SKCR01007457.1:0-45366 GCA_019454045.1 Zanthoxylum bungeanum | reverse complement strand
TATATCTATGGTGATCTAATCACAAATGATGAGAGTGCAATTTCCTTATTACATAGTTAATTTGCTACAACCACACAATGATCTGTGCAAATAGTGACGCTAGGGTCATATTATCCAACAGGATGGTCATTAATTCATATTAATTAATTGGATTAGATTGATTGATAACACGCTTTGTGTGAATACATGGATGCTATGTATGAATAATGTATATCGGATGGATATTAGTGGGTGAGGGCAATTTTGGAAATTGTTGTAATAAATTTAGAATTTTTTAATTGGACCTGCGTGTCCAGCCTATTACTTCTTTACTCTTTGTATTTATCTTCTCTCACCTATTCCCCTCAATGTAAATGAGGTTTCTTTAGAAGTATTATATAATCGGGTAGAAGTAATACTTGTACTAGCAGGAGAGAGGAAATAGAGTGATTTGTTATAGGAACACATGTTTAAGAGATTTGTTATTCCATCCGCATATCATTATATATTTATTTATACGCGCCTTATTATGTTTTTAGAATGCATCTTTAAGGGTGTATGATGATGAGACCTTAACAAAGATAATTAATGGTTGCCCATTACGCGAAAAAACCTCAACATATATTAAGCGTTTTTCTTCCATTGATTTATTCTTACTCAAGATCTCATTTGGAAGGGTAGTGCGCTCACCTCTTCTGGGGCGAGAGTGGCTTGGAGTAAAGTTTGTTTACCTCTTCAGGAGGGGGGCTGGGGATAAAGAGTTTGGATTCTTGGAATAGAGCGGCTATTGTTAAACATATTTGGTTTCTTTGTTCTGGCCAGGTTTCCTCATGGTCGAGTTGGGTTCACTCTTATTTGTTGCAGGGGAGAAGTTTTTGGGAGGTCCTTTGTCATTCAAATTGCTCTCAGAGTTGGTGTAAGATCTTGGAGCTTCGTTCTTGGTCCCGTCGGTGGATGAGAGTGAGGATTGGGAATGGTGAGAAAGTTATGTGGTTGGGTTTGATTATTGGCATCCTGTTGGCCCGATTGTGGACACGTTGGGCGAGAGAGTGATTTATGATTCTAGCTTGGATAGAATGGCTACAGTTGCATCCATTATCTACGATTCTGCTTGGCAATGGCCCCCATCTAGATCTGCTGCTCTTATTGATTTGGCTCAGTCTCATCTTCCATCTCCTTCTAGTTTGAGGGAGGATGTGCTGGTTTGGGAGGAGGATACAAACGGAAACTTCTCTGTGGATAGTGCCTGGAATGCTATGAGGTCAAGGAGACCCCAGTTGCATTGGTCTCGAGTTGTTTGGTTCCGGAAGGCAATTCCCCGTCATTCCTTTCTTCTTTGGATGTCTATTCAGGGTGGCCTTTGTACTCAGGACAGTCTGATGAGATTTGGCATCTCTGCTTGCTCGCGTGTATTCTCTGTGGTTGTTCGAGTGAGGACATTGATCATCTTTTCTTCCAGTGCCTCTATTCTTCAAGGGTCTGGGTCTGTGATGGCCATGTGGGTTAGATTGGAGTCGCTGAGATTGGTGTCAGACTGTTGTGGGTTTGTCAGTTCTCCAGAGCCTCTTTATGTCATCTTCTGGTTCGTCTGTCCTTTGCAGCGTCATTTCTACCATATTTGGAGGGAGAGGAATGCTCGCACTCATGATATGCCTCTTCGGCCTGTTTCTGCTCTTCTTTATGATATTGCTTTTGATGTTCGGAATCGTGTTAGCTCCTTACGAAAGGTGAATCCATCTTATGACAATAAATGGCTTCACCTTTCGTGGCACCTACCCGATGACATCTTTTGTTGATTCTTTTGTAGCCTTTTGGATTTTTCTAGGAGGGCCTGTCCTCTCTAGTGCCTGGGGTATGCCCCTTTGCTCTTTGTATAGTTTTCTTTGGTTATAATACTTACCTTATCCAAAAAAAAAGATTGGCACTGGTTTGTTGGCCAAAGTAAAGACCTTTTTCCGTCGCGGATGTGTTTGAATCATGAAGGCTTTGTACAATATCGGTGTATTGTCCAAGTTGTGATTTGTTGGCCAAAGTCAAGATCACTTCTTGTCCATCGACATCGATTACGAATCTTTCCAAGGTCAATGAGTTCCGCATAACTAGGATCATTAAGTTTGTTGTGCCAAAGCCAAGGCTTAATTGATTCAGAGGAAAAAGGTTAGGGAATATAATAGATATATTGGCATACATGAGATATATATTTCGGACTTGGATGTCCACCTACTGGATCTAGGAATTGGATGGGATCCAATTGATCTTAGAGATCTACCTAGTTAATTATCATACAATTTGTTGGCCAAAGTCAAGATTGTGTGTTATTTAACGGGATCCCAGCCCACTGGGAAACAAGGTTTCTCGAGTACTTCACAGAGGGTTAGAGGCTCACCGAAAAATATTGGGAGGCAAGTATTAAATTTGCAATATTCGTTTAGTTACTTGCCAATACGCGCTCATTTCAAATTTTTTGTCAAATAAATTAATATATTAGTTGGACTAATATTTAATCGTTGTTTTAATTAAACAGTGGACTGTATTCAAACTACTTCAATTATAGTTGATTATATAATTGGATTATAGTAATCAATATATTTGAATTTAAACCAATTAAATTATAGTTGATTATATAGTTAGACTATAGTAATCATTATAATAAATAGTACATAAATCGTTGATTTGATAGTTAGATTATTGGAATCAAGATAAATGAAAGATTAGCGTTTAGACCATAATCCTGGGAGAAAATGTCATTAAAAGCTTTAATTTTCAAATTGGGAATAAAATACGGATAGTTCTGGAGACCGAGAAGTTACTTTATTTGATAGAGTGACGTCTCGAGCCTAAGCCGGGAGTTGAGCAAATAGTAGAACATGATATTTGGAATATTCATGTGATGATAACTTTAGTGCTTAATCTGTTATGCTTGCCACAAAGACTCCTTAATCTCTTAGTCAGAACTAAGGATTAGATCCTTATAGTATGATATTGAAATTGAAGGATCTTTATATATCTATCCTTAGATTCAGAAGTACAAATTGCAATAGAAAACTCTTGGAGAATTAATGGCTATACTCAAGGAGACAAAGCCAAAGTTTGCAATAGGCAAGAAGCGCAAGACGCATCTTACTTCGACATCCCAGAAGGCCAAGGCTTGGGCAAGGCTTCTGGGGTGTGGAAAATGGGCAGGCAAAATCATCACAGTCTTCTGGGAAGATAAAGGACATATCCCAAGATGTCTGCCAAAATTGTGGCAAACGGGGTCACTGGAAGCGTGACTGCCATATGGACAAGGCAGACATGAAGGAATTGAAGACAAGCAAGGCTCCGACTTCAAATATGTTTGTCATCAACATGTTCACTTCTAGTATTAAAATTGGATTTTAGATACTGGATGTGGTACATAAATATACGTACTGGTGTGCAGAATCTGCTAATAAGCAGGATACTGACCTCAGTTGAGATTTATCTGCGAGTCAGAAACTGGACGACTGTCGCTATTTTAACTGTAGAAACCTAAGTTTAGGAACTACCCTTCGGGTATGTACTTAAATTAGGAAACTGTTAGAATGTAACTAGTCTTACTAGAAACATTATCTCTATATCAAGGTTTAACCCGTTGCGGGTATACCTTTATATTCTAGAACACTAAACGTGTTTTATTATATAATGATGATATTGAGATAAACACATTAGATGTGAATAACAGTATTAATTTTGAATATAAATGAATCTCAAATGTATGACAGGACAAACAAATAGCTGAAACTGATTTAATCAGATGAGACTTATTTGTGGCATTGTTGTCAATGACACAATTAATAAGACTCGTATATCCACACTTTCGAAGAGTGGATACTAGGACGGATTTGATTCTATTCAAATAATGTCTACGAATCTAGTTTATTAGGCAAAGTGTCTGAAATACTTTTTACTTGGTAAAAGTGCAAATGTCACCGATCTGTTAGTCCTCGTTCATAGTGACGTAAGTGGGCCCATGTCTAGCTAGACTAGAGGTGGATATGAATACTTTGAAACCTTTACGGATATGACATCGCGTTATGGTTATGTGTTTCTTTTGAAAGACGAATCAGAAACTTTTGATTAATCAAAGAGTTTCGACAGGAAGTAGACAAACAGACTGGCTACAGTTTTAAAACCGTCACGGTTAGACCATGATGGAAAATACTTAAGCAATAATTTCTCGAATACTTGAAAGAATATAGTATTCTTTCAATGAGGACTCCTATCGGAACACGTCAATTTGACGGTGTCTCTGAACAGAGAAACCAAATTTTGTTGGACATGATAAGGTTAATCACAAGTCGCTCTGAGCTACCATTTCCTTCAAGGGATACTCATTAAACAGTGCATAACTTATTTTGAAAAAGGTTCCATGAAAATCTGTTAGATAGACTTCATATTAGATATGAATAGGAAAGAAACTAAGTTTTCTCATTCCTGAAGATTTGGGAGCTGGGAAATGTTTAGATGATACCAAACTAAAACCCAAATCGGATAAGTGCCTAATTTGTGGGTGTCCTAGGAAACCAAAGTATAGTACTTATAACAACTCACATAGAACAATTAATTGTTGCTGTCGCCAAGCAGTTTCCTAAGAGAAATACCAATATCAGTGGTAGTGGGAGGAAGTAAAACTCGATGAATCAGAGTAATACGTTCTAGCCCTGAGTCTTTAATGGAAAATAGATAGTTTCATCAATGATGAAACTGTTGGACAAAATGACCCATAGCGTCACTATTTGCACAGATCATTGTGTTGTTGTAGAAATTAACTATGTGACAAGGAAATTGCACTCTCATCATTTGTGATTAGATCACCAAGATATATAAATGAAGAGAGGTCCATATGATTAGTTCCTGGATTGAGAATGATATGAGACAGTATCAGTCCACGAAGGATTAATCATTAAATATCCCTAGCCGGAGTATTATCGAGACAGGACATCGATAATGCGGAATAGGCTAGTATTGCACTTGTGCGCGTTGTGAGGGCACAACGGCATAGTTCTCATATATTTAAGTAGTGGATACTTATGCAAGTGCGATAGGAGGTTGTGTTTCACCGATGGTACGGGAAACAGCTTCGCTCTGGATAGACCCCTCGGAATCCCATTGGTATTATGACTATGTGTCTATGGGAGGCAAAATCAAGGTAGGTGTGTATAGTCTTAACCTGAGACTTACATCGCTAATACTTACGATAATCGATAGACTTTGTTTGGTGGTACAGGGCTTTAACCGGTTCTCGTACGTACACCACTTCTGGTTTATCAGAGAGTCGTAGTGTATTGGGTGTGATGTCAAGACGGAAGTATCACTTCAGTCATAGTGGAGATGATGTCAACGCAGGATACGGTACTAGTGCTCTTGAGTGTTGCGCAACCATCGGGATATTGTGACCAGGTCATAATATCCGATTATAGAGACTAGTTACCAGACATCCGACATGTGCTTCGGACGGGGCAGACACTTATCCAGCCCCAGCCCTAGCACGTGACTATCCGATACTGGGCCGATATACACAATACATTGGTATACTACGCTTGATATAGATCTTAAATATTCTTATAAGAATATGTCCGGAGAATTGGGAAGACTTGGTGCTTTGCTAGAAGCCAACCTTGTCTAGTAAATCGGTAAAACGTAGTACTTGGTACTTACGTGTTCGGATAGTCCGACGACCGATTTGACTGCCAACATATCCGGGGATCTCATGGGTCGCTTCCCAAGATTCACCGATGACGTATGACTCGCACTTTTATTAATCTGGGATTAATATGATGAGAGAGAAAATTAATCTGGGATTAATTACAGAGATATTTTATCTGGGATAAAATATCAATTAAAAGAGAGAGAGATTGATTAATTTGGAATTAATCGATTAATTAATATATTTGATATATAAACGAAATTAAGATTTTAATTCGGGCGAGCGAATTAATTTAGAATTAATTCGTTAGCGACGTGAATAGTGATTTCGCTAGGCGTAATCATTTAATTACGACGCGACGGAAAATTCGTTAATTTGGAATTAGCGAACCCGAGCCCGAGATTATTTGCGAGCGCATTCGTATTTCGAATTCGAGTGCGGCACGTCAAATCAAGCGTCAAATCATTAGTCGCATCAAGCGTCAAATCACTTGTCACTTTGAGTGATGTGACTTGACAACTTGATTGAGTTGACTTGAGTGATGTGATGAGTGATGTGTGTGGTTGGCAATTAAAGCCAAATGTGTGTGAAATGAATTCAAATGAAATTCATGTGTATTAGATACACAAAACACACACACAAACCGTACACACTTTTCCCTCCTCTCTCTCTTTCTTCTTCTTCTTCCTCTCTTCACGCCATTTCTTCTGGTTTTGCTGGCAGTGACCGAAAATGGAGGGAAGCCAGTGCGTTTTTGATGCAAAACAAGAGTGCGCACACTCCGAGATCATGCGAAGGTGATAGGGAAGTTACCCATGAGCCGGGAATCAATATGGAAGTTGGAGCTTGTTTTGATGATGACTTGAAGCGCAGTGACTGTGAAACAGTGGACGGCTCCCAGTGCCCAAACCAGTGAGAAGTCAGATTTTGTGTTGTTCCCTCCCGCGTCGCTCAACCGCTCGATGTAAGTATTCCGCAACTTCCGTCGTTGTATTCACTTGTGATTCATGCTTGCTTGTTTTGATCTTGGGACCTATAGAAACTCCAACAATGGCATCAAGAGCTTAGGTTAAAAGCATGAAAAAGTTAGGGCTAAAATTTGGGCAAACTTGATTTTGAGCATGATAAATTAAATTGGATGGATTTGTATGCTTAATTGTGTTTGAATTGAAGATTGATTGGGTCAATTTCAACAAATTGTGATTGGATCATTTTTTCCCCAAATTACTACCTTGGCCGAAAATTGATGATGATTTAATGTCTTGGGATTTTTGATTTTTGACAATTGGATGTGTTGGAAATCATTCGGGAATATGATTTGATGTCGATTGCGGAATCAATTGGATTGAATTCGAATCGGACGAAAAATCCCCAAATTGCCAAGTATGTCATAAAGCTTGAAATTGGGTAAAATTGATTTAAGCATGCAATTATGAAATTGGATGATAAAGTATGCTTGAATGTATTTTAATTGATGATTGGTTGGATCAATTTGATTAAAATTGTTTGGAACAAATTTCCCCAAAATGCTTATGTTGGCCGAATAGTAACTTAGCCCTAAAGTCTTGGAATTTTGATTTTTAATTCATTGGATGAGTTAGAATCAATTAGGATGTTGATTTAATGTCGATTGTGGGATTAATTGGATTGAAACCAAATCGGATATAAAATCCTCTCCTGGCCGAGACTTAAGAGCATGTAATGGTTTGATTTTAATCAAAATGTGTTGGACATATGATGATGATAATGAGCATGATTAATTGTATGAATTGATGTTTTAGAAATGTTAATTTGGGTGATTAATCATGATATACACTTTAGGTAATTAAATTGCGAAATTGGATTTGTGTAATTTAATTAATTGGGCTAATTTTGGAAATTGAGCTTGAATTGTTGTTATTGGATTGGGCTTTGTTGTACAAAGTTTGTGTTTAGGCAAAATTGGTTGGATCCAATTGGGCCCAAAACCGCTTCCATAAAGCCCAAATGCGACATAATGGACCTTTATGATTTAATTGGGCCTAATGGGCCAAAATTAATTTAAAGGCTTATGGGGTAAATCCCGGATTGGACTTTGGTTGCGGGTTTGACCCGAGTTGACCAAAAGACCACGCCTTAAGAAATTAATTAAAAGCCCATTAGACTTTAATTAAATTAATATTGGATATTAATCGGGCTTTGAGACCCGTAGCGATTAAATTTGGAATTTAAGTCGAAAAGGGTTTATTATTAAAGTGTGTTATTTAATTTGGAATTAAATAGTGAATTAGAATTAAATACAAATTGAATTGGATTTAATTGTGTAGTTTAATTTAATTCGGGAATTCGTACTTTAAGTACTTATTCGCAAAAACGAGTTTGACTCGAACAAAATCAAATCGTTGTTTGAACATTGGATGATCACTAATTATCAAGATTAATTAATTGGATTAGATTGATTGATAACATGCTTGAGTGAATACATGGTTGTGATGCATGAATAATGTATATCGGATGGATATTAGATGGGTGGGGCAATTTTAGAAATTGTTGTAATAAATTGATTTATTAATTGGACCTGCGTGTCCAGCCTTATCACCTCCTATTCTTTGTATTCTCTTCTCACCTATTCCCCTCAATGTAAATGAGGTTTCTTTAGAAGTGTAGTGTAACGGGTAGAAGAAAATTTTGTGCTAGCGGGAGAGAGAAAGTGAGAGATTTGATCTAGGATCAATGTGTAAAATATCCATCCGCATATCATTATTATTTTATCATATGCGCTTTATTATGTGTTTAGAATGCATGTTTAAGGGTGTATGATGATGAGACCTTAACAAAGATAATAAATTGGTTGCCAATTTGCACACGCGAAACCCTCATCAAATATCATGCGTTTTTCCTTCCATTGAGTGATTCTCACTCAAGATCCGAGACGGCATTGGGTTGTTGGCCAAAGTCAAGCCCTTTGTCTGTCGAAGATGTGTTTGAATCACGAGGCTTTGTTCCATATTGGTGTCTTGTCCAAGTTGTGGTTTGTTGGCCAAAGTCAAGACCACTTCTTGTCCACGACATTGATTACGAAGCTTCCATGGTCAATGGGTCCACGCTTGACTGGGATCACTAGGTTTGTTGTGCCAAAGCCAAGGCCTAGTTGATTCAGAGGAAATAGGTTAGGGTATATATTGGATATATAGGCATATATATGATATATGTTTAGGACTTGGATGTCCACCTACTGGATCTAGGAATTGGATTGGATCCAATTGATCTTAGAGATCTACCTAGTTAATTATCATACAATTGTTGGCCAAAGTCAAGATTGTGTGATATTTAACGGGATCCTAGCCCACTAGGAAACACGGTTTCCCGAGTACTCGACAGAGGGTTAGAGGCTCGCCGAAAAATAGTGGGAGGCAAGAATTGAATTTGCAATACTCGTTCAATTACTCGCCATACGCGCTCATTTAAATTATTTCGTCATTAGATTAAATGTTAGTTGGACTAATATTTAAATTGTTGTTTTAATAAACAGTTGGACTGTATTATACTTGATTATATATAATTGGATTATATTAATCAATATATTTGAATTAATTAATTTCAGTTTACAGTTGATTTTATAATTGGATTATAGTAATCAATGTAATTGAGGTTAATTAATTTGGATTATATTTGATTATATAGTTGGACTATTATAATCATTATAATATATATAGTACCACTAATCGTTGATTAAATAGTTGGACTATTGTAATCAAGATAAAATTGAAAAGTTGGATATTTAAAATATAATCTGGGATTAAAATATTTTAAATGATTTAATTTTCAAATTGGGAATAATAATAGGTTACTTTATTTGATAAAATAACTTATTATACCTTACGCCCAAAATTAAGCAAAATAAGTAGAGCATAAAATCTTTGGAAGATTTATGTGATGATGACTTTAATGCTTAATTTAATATACTTGTCATAAATCTAATTTTAGATTTAAGAAGTATTAAAATTGCAATTTATAATTCTTGGAGAATTAATTGACTATTCTAGAGGAGATAAAGTCAAAGTTTGCAATTGGGCATGTAGCACGAGGTGCACATCGTTTCGATATTCTAAAAACCCAAGGCTTGGCCTAAGGTTCCTAAATATTGAAAAGGATAATTGACATATACCAAAGTGACTACCATTTGGATATGGCAGACACGAAGGAATTAAAGAAAGGGCAAGGCTCTGACTTTAAAAATGTTTGTCAAAGTTATGTTCACAACTAGTATTGAAATTAGATTTTAAATACTTAGTGTGGTACATAAAATATATGTATTGATGTTCAGAATCTGCTTTGAGCAGGATACTGACTTCAAGCTGAGATTGCTCTGCGAATCGGAAACGGGACGAAAGTCGCTGTTTCGACCGTAGATACCTAAGTTTAGGAACTACCCTTTGGGTGTGTACTTAAATTAGGAACTGTTATAATGTAACTAGTTTGACTAGAGACATTATCTCTATATCAGTGTTTAATCCATTGTGGATAAACCTTTATATTCTAGAACACTAAGTGTTTCATTATATAAAGATGATACTGAGATAAACACATTAGATGTGAATAACAGAATTTATATTTTGAATATAATTAAAATCTCAAACATATAAAATGACAAATAAATAGCTCAAATTGATTTGATCAAGTAGAGACTTATTTGTGGCATTGTTGTCTAGGACAGAATTAAACAAGACTCGTATATCCGCACTTTTGAAGAGTGGGTACTAGGACTGATTTGACTATTCAAATAAAGTCTACGAATCTAGTTTGTTAGGTAAAGTACCTAAAACACTGTTTACTTGGTAATAGTGTAAGTGCCACCGATCTGTTAGCCCTATTCATGTGAAGTTAGTGGGCCCATATCTAGCTAGGCTAGATGTGAATGAATATTTCGTGACCTTAACGGATGTGGCATCACGTTATGGTTATGTGTTTCTTTTGAAGAACACAATCGGAAACTTTTAGAGTTTCGACACGAAATAGAAAACAGATCGGCTATAGTATTATACCGTCACGGTAAGACCGTAATGGAAAATACTTAAGCAATAAGTTTCATATATACTTGAAAGAGTATAGTATTCTTTCAAATGAGGACTCCTCCCGGAACACGTCAAAGTGACGGTGTGTCCGAACGGATTAACCGAATCATGTTAGACATGATAAGGCTAATCATGAGTCGCTCTGAGCTACCATTTCCTTCAACGGATAAGTTTTAACAGTGCAATAACTTATTTAGAATAAAGTTCTATTAATAATTTGTTTGACAAATATCATATTAGATATGAACAGGAAAGAAACCGGGTTTCTCATTCCTGACCATTTGGGATGCTAGGCATATGTTTGGATAATACCAAACTAAAACCTAAATTGGATAAGTGCCAATTGGTTATCCTAAAGGAAACCATAAGTATAGTACTTATAAATCTCACATGAGAACAATATGATTGTTGCTCACCATGCGGTTTTCCTAAGAGGAATACCGATATGCAGTGGTCAGTGGGAGGATGGTGATACTCGATGAAATTGGAGTAATACTGTTCGAGGCACGAAATACTTAATGGAACACATATAGTTCATCAATGATGAATTTATACCATTAATCTTCGAATACACAAGAACCGCGTAGATCGGAGAGAGTCAGAAAACAACCTAAGGTATGGGTTTCTGATCTCACCTAATAAAGATGTTAATCTTTTAAGGTATACCAACTGACTACGTATGAAGTAGTGATACAAGGTATCGACTCCCTATTATGACAAAGTGTCATGAGTCCGAAATGGATTCCATGTATATCAACAAGTTTGGATACTAGTTGATGTACCATAAGACATTGTGCCTATTGGTACTTATAAGTCTTCAAGGAAGACATACATGGAAGGCAACATACCAACGTACTAAGCTAGGCTTGTAAAGAAAAGGTAGAGTTATCAACATTGTGTTGATTCCGACGAAACCTTTTACCTGTTGCCATTGTAAATCCATTTGGATAATGCTTGCTAAAGCTGTGTATTTCATTTATGAAATATGACAGCTTAACGGAAAATCGCTTTCCTGAAAAGGAAACCTTTCGGAGGATGTTTATAACATCCTGACGGTTTTTATCGTACCATAACAACAAACAAGTTTTGCAGGTTATTCGATCCATGTTTGGATTGAAGCAAGCATAGGTTCTAGGAATTGTCGTTTTGATGTAATCATAATGGTTTATGATTTAATTCAAAACGAAATGATTCTTGTGTATATAAGGAGGTTAGTGGGAGCGCACTGACAGTGAAATTCCCAATAAAGCAATTGGTGAAAGCTTGGCTTTCATAGATATTCTTTCATAGAAATTCTCCGTAGAATTCTTGGGAGTAACAACCTTTATTCAAGGAATAAAGATCTACTGGGCTAGATTTGGAGTTGTTAACACTCTCTGAGAAATTGTACATTGAATAATGTACGTAACCTGGTGTCTCATACGCTTTGAGCATATGGAGTCACAATCAGGACAATCCAAGTGATAGTCACTGGATTGAAGTTAAGAACATCTGTTAGTATCTTAGAGAACTAAAGATGCTGTCTTAAATTATGGAGTAGGAGAACTTGAAGTGACTAGGATCACTGCTGCAAGTTTCCAAACCGGTAAATACTGCGGTACTATAAAGTTTGAATAACGGGACAGTAAGCTGGAAATATTCCGAGCAAGATAACTGTTGCCGAATAAACAACAAATGCGGATTATTGCTGCAGCTGAGGCAGCAATAGAAGCCATTTGGATCGATAATAAATCTAATTAGATTAGATATAGTTCTTTTAGCAGCTGAGCTAGGCGTCAGCACAGGCTAAAGAATTAAAGGTCTCATCGACGATCCAGATATATACTTCTATATTCATCTGATTCGTTCGGATCATACATCGTGGCGATGTGATGATCGTATAAATCGTGTCAAACGATAATCAAAGAAATCCGCTGACGAAACCCTTTCCTCAACAATTTGAGCGAACCGTACATAGTTCGGGTGTGGGACACTTGAGTGACTCGCTACGTGCCAAGTGGGAGATTGTTGGACAAAATGACCCATAGCGTCACTATTTGCACAGATCATGTGTTGTTGTAGCAAATTAACTATGTGACAAGGAAATTGCACTCTCATCATTTGTGATTAGATCACCATAGATATATAAATGAAGAGAGGTCCATATGATTAGTTCCTGGATTGAGAATGATATGAGACAGTATCAGTCCACGAAGGATTAATCATTAAATATCCCTAGCCGGAGTATTATCGAGACAGGACATCGATAATGCGGAATAGGCTAGTATTGCACTTGTGCGCGTTGTGAGGGCACAACGGCATAGTTCTCATATATTTAAGTATTGGATACTTATGCAAGTGCGATAGGAGGTTGTGTTTCACCGATGGTACGGGAAACAGCTTCGCTCTGGATAGACCCCTCGGAATCCCATTGGTATTATGACTATGTGTCTATGGGAGGCCGAAATCAAGGTAGGTGTGTATAGTCTTAACCTGAGACTTACATCGCTAATACTTACGATAATCGATAGACTTTGGTCTTGGTGGTACAGGGCTTTAACCGGTTCTGCGTACACCACTTCTGGGTTTAGAGAGTCGTAGTGTATTGGGTGTGATGTCAAGACGGAAGTATCACTTCAGTCATAGTGGAGATGATGTCACGCAGGATACGGTACTAGTGCTCTTGAGTGTTGCGCAACCATCGGGATATTGTGACCAGGTCATGAATATCCGATTATAGAGACTATTTTACCAGACATCCGACATGTGCTTCGGACGGGGCAGACACTTATCCAGCCCCAGCCCTAGCACGTGACTATCCGATACTGGGCCGATATACACAATACATTGGTACTCTACGCTTGATATAGATCTTAAATATTCTTATAAGAATATGTCCGGAGAATTGGGAAGACTTGGTGCTTTGCTAGAAGCCAACCTTGTCTAGTAAATCGGTAAAACGTAGTACTTGGTACTTACGTGTTCGGATAGTCCGATGACCGATTTGACTGCCAACATATCCGGGGATCTCATGGGTCGCTTCCCAAAGATTCACCGATGACGTATGACTCGCACTTTTATTAATCTGGGATTAATTGATGAGAGAGAAAATTAATCTGGGATTAATTACAGAGATATTTTATCTGGGATAAAATATCAATTAAAAGAGAGAGAATGATTAATTTGGAATTAATCGATTAATTAATATATTTGATATATTAAACGAATTGGATTTCGACGCGGAATTAAAATTAGATTTTAATTCGGGCGCGAATTAATTTAGAATTAATTCGTTAGCGACGTGAATAGTGATTTCGCTAGGCGTAATCATTTAATTACGACGCGACGGAAAATTCGTTAATTTGGAATTGGCGAACCCGAGCCCGAGATTATTTTCGAGTTGCATTCGTATTTCGAATTCGAGTGCGGCACGTCAAATCATTAGTCGCATCAAGCGTCAAATCACTTGTCACTTTGAGTGATGTGACTTGACAACTTGATTGAGTTGACTTGAGTGATGTGATGAGTGATGTGTGTGGTTGGCAATTAAAGCCAAATGTGTGTGAAATGAATTTCAAATAAAATTCATGTGTATTAGATACACAAAAGACACACACAAAAACCGTAACACACTTTTCCCTCCTCTCTCTCTTCTTCTTCTTCTTCCTCTCTTCACGCCATTTCTGGTTTTGCTGGGAAGTGACCGAAAATGGAGGGAAGCCAAGTGCATTTTTGATGCAAAAACAAGAGTGCTAGCACACTCCGAGATCAATGCGAAGGTGATAAGGAAGCTTACCCATGAGCCGGGAATCACTACGACGAAGTTCAGAGCTTGTTTTGAGATGATGAAAACTGAATCTGCAGTGAGCTGTGACAGTGGACTGCTCACACCCAACCAGTGAAGAAATCAGATTTTGTGTTGCGTCCGCGTCGCTCAAAAGACCGCTCGATGTGTGTAGTATTCCGCACTTCCGTCGTTGTATTCACTCATGATTCATGCTTGAGTTTTGATCTTGGGACCTATAGAAACTCCAACAGAAACTGTACCAATAATCTTCAAATACACAAAAACCACGCAAGTCGGAAAGAGTCAGAAAACACCTGGGGTATGGGTTTCTGATCTCACCTCGTAACGATGTCAATCTTATTGAGGAATACAAACTGATTACGTATGAGGAAGTGATACAAGGTATCGACTCCCTTTTATGGCAAAGTGCCATTAAGTCCGAAATGGATTCCATGTATACCAACCAAGTTTGGACACTGGTTGATGTACCGAAAGGCATTGTGCCTATTGGTACTATATAAGTCTTTAAGGAAGACATACATGGAATGCAGCATACCAACGTACTAAGCTGGGCTTGTAGCGAAAAGGTATCGTTATCAACATTGTGTCGATTACGAAGAAACCTTTTACTCGTTGCCATGGTTAAATCCATTTGGATAATGCTTGCTGAAGTTACATATTTCATTTATGAAATATGGCAACTGAATGCCAAAACCGCTTTCCTTAACGGAAATCTTTTGGAGGATGTTTACAATATCCTGATGGTTTTGTCATACTAAAACAAGCAAACAAGGTTGCAAGTTAATTCGATCCATTTATGGATTGAGGCAAGCATTACGTTCTTGGAACTATATCGTTTTGATGTAATCATAATGGTGTATGATTTAATTCAAAAACGAAAATGATTCTTGTGTATATAGGGAGGTTAGTGGGAGCGCACTGACAGTGATTGTCATAAAAATGATGATATGTCATTTCTTTGAAATGATATTTCCATAATAAAATCGGTGAAAGCTTGGCTTTCATGAAAAATTCTCCCTAGAATACTTGGGAGAAACAACTTTTTTCTAGGAATAAAGATCTACTGGGATAGATCTAAAAGTTGTTGCTACTCTCCGAGAACTCGTACATTGAAAGATATGTATGCGACCTGGTGTCTCATATACTTTGAGCATATGGAGTCACAATCAGGCCAATCCAAGTGATAGTCACTGGATTGATGTTAAGAACATCCTTAAGTATCTTAGACGAACTAAGGATACTTTCTTAAACTATGGAGAAAGGGAATTTGAAGTGACTGGGTTCACTGCTGTAAGTTTCCTAACCGTTATAAACGACTATAAGTCGTAACAACGGTACTATATAGTTTGAATAACGGAACAGTGAGCTGGAAATCTTCCAAGCAAGATACCGTTACCGAATAAACAACAAAAGTGGATTATTGCTGCAGCTGAGGGAGCAATAGAAGCCTTTTGGATTGATAATAATCCTAATCAGATTAGGAGTAGTTCTGTTAGCAGCTGAGCTAGGCTACAACACAGGCTAAAGAATTAATGGTCTCATCAACGATCCAGATATATACATCAAATATTCATCTGATTCGTTCGGATCATACATCGTGGCGATGTAATGATCGAATAAATCGCATCAGATGATAACACCACAAATCCGCTGACGAAAGCCTTTTCTCAGTAGAAGTTTGAGCGAATCATACATAGTTTGGGTGTAAGACACTTGAGTGATTGGCTATGGGCCAAGTGGGAGATTGTTGGACAATTATGACCCATAGCATCACTATTTGTACAGATCATGGTGTTGTTGTACAAATTAACGGTGTGACAAAGGAAATTGCACTTTTATCATATGTAATTAGATTACCAAGATATATAAATGATAAAAGGTCCTTATGATTAGTTCCGGATTGAGATGATATGAAACAGTATCAATCCACTAAGGTTTAATCATTAAATATCCCTATTCATAGTATTATCGAGATTGGACATCGATAATGCAGAATAGACTAGTATTACACTTGTGCGCGTTGTAGGAGCATAACAGCATAGTTCTCATATATTTGGGTATAGGATACTCATGCAAGTGTAATAGGAGGTTGTGTTTACCGATGATACGGAAACAACTTCTCTCTGGATAGACCCCTCAGAATTCCATTGGTAGTATGACTATGTGTCTATGGAAGTCCGAATCAGGGTAGGTGTATTTGGTTTTAACCTGAGACTTGCACCGCTAATACTTGCGACAATCAATATACTTTGGTTTTGGTCATCTAGGGCTTTAACAAGTTCTGTGTACGCCTCTTCTGGGTATATTAAGAATCGTAGTGTATTGGGTGTGATGTCAAGATGGAAGTATCACTCCAGTCATAGTGGAGATGATGATCACGTAGGATACGAAACTGGTGCTCTTTTGTACTGCAGTCATCGGGATAATATGAATAGGTCATGATTATCCGATTATAGAGACTGGTTACCAGAGATCTGATATGTGCTTCGTACGGGGCAGACACAATTATAGCCCCAGGCCTAGCACGTGACATCCGATGCTGGATCGAAATACGCAATACTACTTATACTACACCTGATAAAGATCATATATTCCTTTAAGAATATTTCTGGAGAATTGGGTAGGCACGATGCTTTGCTAGAAGCCAACCATGTCTTGTAAATCGGTAAAAGCGTAGTACTAGGTACGTACATGTTCAGATAGTCCGACGACCGGTTTTACTACCAACATATCCGGGGATCTCATGGTCGCTTCCCGAAGATTTACCGATGATGTATGACTCGTACTTTATTATTCTGGGATTAATTATAAGAGAGAGAAAATTAATCTGGGATTAATTACGGAGATATTTTATCTGGGATAAAATATTATTTAAAGAGAGAGAACGATTAATTTGGAATTAATCGATAAAATAATGTATTCGATATATTATATGAAATTAGATTTCGACGCGGAATTAAAATTAGATTTTAATTCGGGCGAACGAGTTAATTTAGAATTAATTCGCTAGCGACGTGAATAGTAATTTTGCTAGGCACCATTATTTAATTAAATTTGATTTAATTACGTCGCAACAGAAAATTCGTTAATTCGGAATTAGCGAACCCGAGCCCGGGAGTGTTTGCGGGCCCACTCGCATTTCGAATTCAAGTGCGGCCCACAAGTCACATCACGCGTCACATTACTTGTCATTCAAATGATGGATTTCTTGTCACTTTGAGTGATTGACAACCAGTCACTATTCATGAGTGATAGGTATAGTTGAAAGGCTTTTAAAGCCTTGTATCATTTTCTTGGAAAATGGGATTTGGTAAATGGCTATTTTGTTTTTTGAAAATCAAATACCATATACAATTTACAACTTCCTCTCTCTCTTCTTCTTCCTTCTTGGCCGAAACTCATCAAAGGAAAATAGAAATTTTGTGGCAAAATTTCAAGAGTGCTAGCACACATTAGGAGTCATCCAAAGGTGATAGGGAAACAAACCCTTGAGCATGGAATCATTATTCAAAGCTTCGAGCTTGGAGACCATCCATGGAGGGCTTGACCGAAAATCAAAGGTGTAAAAATTGGAGCTTTGCCGTGAGCACCTTGGAGGAAAATCTTGAAGAATTTTTGTTGTTCCTCACATCGTAAAAGCCGATCTTTGTAAGTATGATTTCGCCATACTTCTTATTAGTATTCACGTGATTTCTATGCTTGAATGATCTTGGGAATAACCTAGAAACCCAACAATTCAATCAAAAATCAATTCATTTTCCATGCTTTTGGTCACGGTAATTTAGGGTTTTTGTCCGATTTCAATTTCAATTTCAATCAAATCCTAAATCAACATTTCCCAAGTCTTTTAAACTCATCCAATGATTCAAAAAACAAAAATCACCATGACTTTAGGGCACTCAAAGTTTCGGCCAAGCCAATTATTTGGGGAAAATTTGATCCAATTCAATTTTCATCAAATTGATCATGCATAACACTATGTTATCATCATTCAAGCATACTCAAACAATCAATTTCATCCAAACATGCTCAAATCAATTTTACCCAATTTTTACCCTAAATAAATTTCATGCTTAAATAAGGCTCTTGATACCATTGTTAGGTTTCTACTATAGTCCCAAGATCATTAAAGCAGTGAAAGTATGTGAATACAATAAAGAATTTTGGCGGATTCATACTTACAATGATCGGATTTTGCGATGTGAGGAACAACAAAAATTTTATGCTCCATGGATGAAGCTCTCGGCCATGGATCCAATTTTTGCTCCTTGTTGAATCTCCAAGCTCCAAGCTTTGTGTATGGATTCCATGCTCAAGAGTTGGTTTCCCTATCACCTTTGGATGACCCTTTATGTGCTAGCATTGGAAAAAATTTGCCACAAATCTTTCCATGGTTTCTTGTATCTCTCGGCACTGTCAAGAAAATTGAGAGAGAAGAAGATGGCCCTTGGCTGAATGTAGTAGGGAGAGAGAGGAAGAGAATGAGTTGGTTTTTGTGTATTTGGTTTTCCAAAAACTAATACCAAAAATTCAAATCCAAAAAGTACAAGGCAATAAAGCCTTCCAACCACCCCCATCAATCACAAGTGACTAACATCATATCACACAAAGTGACAAGACATCTATCACTTGAATGACTAATGATGTGACTTGTAGGCCGCACTTGAATTCGAAATACGAGTGGGCCCGCAAACACTCTCGGCCTCGGGTTCGCTAATTCTGAATTAACGAATTTTCCTTTGCGACGTAATTAAATAAAATTTAATTAAATAATTATGCCTAGCAAAATTACTATTTACGTCGCTAGCGAATTAATTCTAAATTAACTCGTTCACCCGAATTAAAATTTAATTTTAATTCCGCGTCGAAATCCAATTTCGTTTAATATATCGAATATATTATTTTATCGATTAATTCCAAATTAACCGTTCTCTCTCTCTTTAAATAATATTTTATCCCAGATAAAATATCTCCGTAATTAATCCCAGATTAATTTTCCCACTCTTATTAATTAATCCCAGATTAATAATGTGCGAGTCGTACGTCATCGGTGAATCTTCGGGAAGTGACCCATGAATCCCCTGATATGTTGGCAGTAAATCAGATCATCGGACTATCCGAACACGTACGTACCTAGTACTACGTTTTTACCGATATACAAGACATGGTTGGCTTTTAGCAAAGCACCGTGCCTATCCAATTCTCCAGAAATATTCTTAAAGGAATATGTAATCTATATCAGACGTAGTATACATAGTATTGCGTATTGCGATCCAGTCTCGGATGTCATGTGCTAGGCCTGGGGCTGGAATTGTGTCTGCCCCGTACGAAGCACATAACAGATCTCTGGTAACTAGTTTCTATAATCGGATAAGCATGACCTAGTCATATTATCCCGATAGCTGTAGCATATAAGAGCACCAGTTTCGTATCCTACGTGATCATCATATCCACTATGACTGGAGTGATACTTTAATCTCGACATCACACCCAATACGCTACGATTCTCAATATACCCAGAAGAGGCGCACACAGAACCGGTTAAAGTCCTGGATGACCAAAACCAAAGTATATTGATTGTCGCAAGTATTAGCGGTGCAAGTCTTAGGTTAAGACCAAATACACCGACCCTGATTCGGACTTCCATAGACACATAGTCATACTACCAATGGAATTCCGAGGGGGTCTATCCAGAGCGAAGTTATTTCCGTACCATCGGTAAACAGAACCTCCTATTACACTTGCATTAGTATCCAATACTTAAATATATGAGAACTATGCCGTTATGCTCCCACAACGCGCACAAGTGCAATACTAGTCTATTCCGCATTATCGATGTCAAGTCTCGATAATACTACGACTAGAGACATTTAATGATTAAACCTTTGTGGATTGATACTATCTCATATCATCTAAATCCGAAAATAATCATATGGACTTTTATCATTTATATATCCCAATAATCTAATTACAAATGATAAAAGAGCAATTTCCTTTGTCACATAGTTAATTTGTATTACAACACAATATTTTGTACAAATAGTGATGCTATGGGTCATAATTGTCCAACAAATTGGAACTTAAACTTAATGAATCCAGGTAATTGGTTGACATAGACATATGGTTCAATTGTGTTATACTGGGTATTTGCGTCCGACCATCGACAGAGGCTTTCGCATAATTAGTGTTCCAAGTTAGTAAACCGATTTATTACACAAACATAAAATAATTACTTCATCTTTTAAAAGATATTAGAAAGATTCACAACCCTAGATCTTTGAGTCTTTTGTTATTTTCCTTAGCATTTTCTTTTATTTATTTTCTTTATTTTAATTAAGGAAAACCACATTCAACCAACCAATCAAACAATCATTCTCTTCTCCATTTAATTAGATATTTGTAAATAAATAGATTCAACAATTAATAACAATAGTAGGAATTAAGTCCTCGTGGGATCGATATTTTTATACTACTTGAACGATTTGCGTTATACGTGTGTGTTTAGGCCGGTCAAGTTTTTTACTCCATTTCCGGGGACTTATTTATCTTTCACTATTAGTTTTAGGGTTAAATTCGTTACTTGTATCTAATTTATTTTTACTTATTGTTTTTGTTTTCTTGTGTTTCAGGTTCTCAAAAACTACATGAGACGAACCAGAAGCTTTTAACTCCAACCGTTTGACCCATAAATTGAAAGAACCATCAGACAGTTGAGAAGGGAAAAGCGAGAAGGCCAAGAAGCTTTAGTCAACATGGAACCTGAACCTTTGGAAGTTGCACCACCGATACCCATTCGAGACAGAACCATTCCGGTGGTCGATGGATTCATTTCCTGTATTGTACTTCCGAATTTACCAGCAAATGCATGTGACATCAAAACATACTTCCAGATGATTCAGCAGTCAGTACAGTTTGGGGGAAATGCAACTGAAGATCCTAATTCCCACTTAGTAACTTCCTGGAAGTTTACGGTACTTTTAATTACAACCGAGCAGCTGAAGAAGAAAAGAGACTGTGTGTTTTTCCATACTGCTTGAAGGACAGAGCTAAAGCTTGGCTACATTCACTACCAGCAAGTTCCATCACAACGTGGAACACTCTAGCCACCAAATTCCTTGCAAAGTACTTTCCACCAACCAGAACTGCAAAGTTGAGGAATGACATCACATCCTTCGTGCAACAAGATTCAAAATCCTTTTGCGAATCTTAGGAAAGATTCAAAGAATTACTCTGGAAATGTCCTCATCATGAGATCACAAAGTGGCTACAAGTCCAAATCTTCTACAATGGACTTTCTGGAATAATAAGAACCACAATTGATGCTGCTGCTGGAGGAGCTTTGATGGCAAAAGGAGAAGATCAGGCCTGGGACTTAATTGAAGAAATGGCGAACAAAAATTCTTTATGGCCAACAGAATTGAGCATGATCCAAAGAATTGCAGGAATTTATGAAGTTGGAGCCAACACAGCACTGAATTCCAAGCTGGATCAGAATTGCAAAAATATGGAATCTCTTAACATTAGGTTAATGGTGGATCCACAAGTTCACCATTTGGAGGAGCACCTGAGTCAGAATATTTCAACCAACATAAAGAAACGGTGAATTATTTCAACAATTTCAACAGACAGAGGAACAATCCATATTCGAATACCTACAACCCAGGGTGGAGGAATCATCCCAATTTTGAATGAAGCAACAATTCAGGTAAAATAAAAAACCCACCACCCAGATTATAACAACAGAACCAAGGCCAGGAGCAGGGAAATGAATCAGGAATAACAGAAGTGTTGACCCACTTGAAAAAGATAGAAGCAAAACACGAGTCTAAAGCAGCAAGATTTGATGCTTTGTTTCAATCCCAAGCATCATTAATTCAATGTCAATTTGCTTCGATTAAAGCACTGGAGAATCAAATTGGACAATTGGCCAATGCTCGGTGTTACAGACCGCCAGGTAACCTTCCAAGCAACACTGAACCAAATCCGAGGAAAATGGGGAAGGAGCAATGTCATGCCATTATATTAAAAAGTGGTACTGAAATTAACAAAGATGTTGGAGCCAAAAGAACTGTTGAGGAAGTTTCAAAAGAAACAAAGCAACAGATGGAGGAAAAAGAAGCAAAGGAAAAATAACAGATCACTCCACCTCCACATTTTCCTCAGTGTCTTCAGAAAAACAAATTGGACAAGCAGTTTGCTCATTTCCTGGAGGTGTTCAAAAAGCTGTATATTAACATTCCATTTGCAGAAGCGTTGGAACAAATGCCTAGCTATGTCAAATTCATGAAAGACATTCTTTCACGAAAGCGGAGATTAGGAGATTATGAAACAGTAGCATTATCAGAAGAATGCTGCGCTATCATTCAGAGGAAACTTCCTCCAAAATTGAAAGATCCTGGCAGTTTTACTATTCCTTGCACCATATGAGAACATGACTTCGGTAAGGCTCTGTGTGATCTAGGTGCGAGTGTTAACTTGATGCATTTTTTATTTTCAGGAAACTGCAGATTGGAGAAACAATACCCACTTCAGTCTCTCTACAACTTGCTGATAGAACGCTCACATTTCCAAGAGGAGTAGTTCAAGGATGTGCTGGTCAAGGTTGACAAATCATTTTCCCAATAGATTTTATTGTCCTTGATATGGAGGAAGACGCAGACATGCCAATCATCCTTGGGAGACCATTATTGGCTACAGGTCAAACCATTATTGATGTACAAAAATGAGATTTAACCATGAGGGTACAAGACCACAAAGTAACATTCAATGTTTTCAAGGCCATGAATTTCATAGATGATGAAAAGAAAGAGGAATGTTTCAAACTTGAGGTGATACACAGTACCATTCAGAACTCTAATGCAATGCAAAGTTCTACTGACGAACTTAAAACATGTCAATTAGCTGTGGAACCTAAAGATATAGCGTCATTTGCACTGAAAAAGAAAAATGTTGCACTACAAGAAACATAAGAGAAAAATTTCCACCAGCTCAACGAATTGGAGGAATTTCACAATCAGCCTTTTGAGGATGCCAAATTGTACAAAGAAAAGGCAAGGAAAAGACATGATGAGAAGTTAGTGCGCATACAACTGGAACCAGGGCAGAAGGTACTGTTAAACAAATCAAGGGTGAAATTCTTCCCATGGATGCCAAAATCACGGTGGTCAGGTCCATTTGTGATCACCAAGATTTTACCATACAGAGCTATTGAGATACATGATCCTGACTCCAATAAAACTTTCAAGGTTAAAAACAAGCGTGTCAAGCACTACTGGGAGAATCATTTGAGAAACAAAAAGAAAGTGTCATATTTTCAGATCCAGCTTAACATTCAAGAAGTCACGTCTAGCTGACGACGTTAAAATGAGCGCTCGCAGGGAGGCAAACCATGCAATTTGTGTATATATTGTGATTTGGTGTGTTTAGTTTTCACAGGTTAATTCATTTCAGGATGGAAGAATCTCTCGCAAATCTAATTGACCAAATCTTAGCCTATGAACCACAAAATGACCATATCTTTTCAAAGATAAATTGGTCCGAGGACGATCGTGTTAAGAGGTGTCGGATTAATCTGGATGTTAAACTTTAACTTTTCGTGTAGCATTTCAGCTAACCAGGTACTATCTTCCAAGCTATTCTTCTACTGTTTAAGACAATGGGGACAATGTCTCATTTAGGTTTGGGGGAGGGAATTAGTTGATAAGTATCTTGTTTTTAGTTGAGTGTTGTTTTTATTTTTAGTCCAAACCTTTTCGAAAATTACAAAAAAATTGAAAAATTACAAAAATATTTTGCGTTTTTATGTTTTTATTTTGACTAAAAAGGTTAAATTGGTAAGAGATAGCTGAGTAAGGAGTTTCCACTCCTAAGACGTATCTCAAACCTATTTCGGAACAAGTTAATTTTTGTTTATTTCCTTTTGAATTATTTATTTGTAAAATCTCCAAAAAATTGACTAAAATTGATTTTCATATGCTCAGTGGCAGGTATTATCAACATGCATAGTAACATACAGACATGAGTTGTAATTGAAAAGTTTATAATATTTAGTGCTCTAGTTTAATTGGAGAAAGCATCTCAAAAAGTGCTGGAGTAAAAAAAAAAGTCTGAGATCCGAGTTATTAAGTCTGTAAGGGTGTTTTAACACCTAGTACCCTAAAGCCAACTGGTTTTGGAGTCATTGGCCCAAAGCTCGCCACATGGATCAATGATGTTGCAAATATATATATATCTGAAGTCTGAGTAATTAAGTCCGTAGGGGTGTCTTAACATCTGGCGCCCTAAAGCCATCTGGTTTGGGAGCCACCGACCCAACGCTCGCTACATAGATGGAAGATATTTTATATAAAAATCAAATGAAAAATCAGAAGAATTATTCCATTGCAGCAAAAAGGTGTGAATTCTGATAAAACTTTCGGACAAAAATTTTACTCTCTTATCAACTGTACTTGTGACTGTTGTGGCCAAAAATGAGTTGATTAATATTTTTTCGGCTGTGCATATGGTGAATGGTAAATATAATCGGAGAATTTACTTATTCAGTAATTTAGAAAGAAAGAAAACAACAAGTAACTTGGAGTAGAAGTTTCACCTGATTAGTCACTAACTTCTTTATTCTCTTTTCTATTGTCTTTTTGCTTTTGTGTGCATTAGTTTTATTATCTTTTTAATTTTGTAAAATGTTTGTGGGTATCGTTGCTGTAAGCCCTCACGAGACTATAACTCGTCCACTAGGGACACCTAGAGGTTTAAAGGCTTGTTGCATATGCTAAATGCAACCGTGTGTTGGACAAAATGACCCATAGCGTCACTATTGTACAGATCATTGTGTTGTTGTACAAATTAACTATGTGACAAGGAAATTGCACTCTCATCGTTTGTGATTAGATCACCATATATAAATGAAGAGAGGTCCATATGATTAGTTCCTGGATTGAGAATGATATGAGACAGTATTAGTCCACGAAGGATTAATCATTAAATATCCCTAGCCGGAGTATTATCGAGACAGGACATCGATAATGCGGAATAGGCTAGTATTGCACTTGTGTGCGTTGTGAGGGCACAACGACATAGTTCTCATATATATATAAGTATCGGATACTTATGCAAGTGCGATAGGAGGTCGTGTTTCACCGATGGTACGGGAAACAGCTTCGCTCTGGATAGACCCCTCGGAATCCCATTGGTATTATGACTATGTGTCTATGGGAGTCCAACATCAGGGTAGGTGTATTTGGTCTTAACCTGAGACTTGCACCGCTAATGCTTACGACAATCAATATACTTTAGTTGAGGTCGTCTAGGACTCTAACCGGTTCTATGTATGCCAACTGCTGGGTATATTGAGAATCGTAGAGTATTGGGTGTGATGTCAAGACGGAAGTATCACTTCAGTCATAGTGGATATGATGTCACGCAGGATACGGTATTAGTGCTTTTAAGTGTTGCGCAACCATCAAGATATTCCGATTATAGAGACTAGTTACCAGACATCCGACATGTGCTTCGGACGGGGCAGACACTTATCCAGCCCCAGCCCTAGCACGTGACTATCCGATACTGGGCCGATATACACAATACTTGGTATACTACCCTTGATATAGATCTTAAATATTCTTAGATGAATATGACCGGAGAATTGGCTAGACTTCGTGCTTTGCTAGAAGCCGATCTTGTCTCGTAAATCGGTAGAACGTAGTACTTGGTATGTACGTGATTCAGATACTCCGACGACCGTATTTACTGCCGACTTATCCGGGGATCTCATGGGTCGCTTCCCAAAGATTCACCGATGACGTATGACTCGCACTTTTATTAATCTGGGATTAATATGATGAGAGAGAAAATTAATCTGGGATTAATTACAGAGATATTTTATCTGGGATAAAATATCAATTTAAAGAGAGAGAATGATTAATTTCGAATTAATCGATTAATTAATATATTTGATATATTAAACGAAATTGGATTTCGACGCGGAATTAAAATTAGATTTTAATTCGGGCGAACGAATTAATTTAGAATTAATTCGTTAGCGACGTGAATAGTGATTTCGCTAGGCGTAATCATTTAATTACGATGCGACGGAAAATTCGTTAATTTAGAATTAGCGAATCCGAGCCCGAGATATTTGCGAGCGCATTCGCATTTCGAATTCGAGTGCGGCACGCAAGTCAAATCAAGCGTCAAATCGCTAGTCGCATCAAGCGTCAAATCACTAGTCACTTTGAGTGATGTGACTTGACTAGATTGATGTGATTGATGGTGATTGATGGAAGTTGTTGAAGCATTAGTGCTTGACTTTTTCCAAATGAAAAGTGGTATATGGTTTATTATTTTGGAAATTAAATACACCTAATACAATTTTACTTTTCAACAACTCTCTCTCTCTCACGTTGGTTTCATTTTTGGAGCCAAATATTGCTCATCTCTCTCACGCCATTTTCTTATTTTCTTTACTGGTTTGTCCGTGAGTTTTTGAAGCAAAATGGAAGGGAAGCAAGTGTGTTTTGTGGCAAAACAAGAGTGCTAGCACACTCCGGGATTAATGCGAAGGTGGTAGGGAAGTCCACCCATGAGTTGGGAACCATTTCGAAATGCTTGGAGCTTGATTTTGGTGACCAAAACCGAACCAGTGGCTGTGTTTTACTGCTACTGCGTGAGCAGTTCATGAAGGGCAGTGAGCTCGTTTTGTTGCCCAATTCGTCGCTCAACCGCTCGATGTAAGTATTCCGCAACTTCGTCGTTGTATTCACTTGTATTTCATGCTTGAGTTTTGATCTTGGGACCTCTAGAAACTCCAACACCGTGATGCCTAAGAAAGTGGCCTAGTTTAATTTTAATTGTTTCTTGTAATTTATTTTGTTGTTTTGCTCGAGGACTAGCAAAATTTTAGGTTTGGTGGTGTGATGAGTGGAAAATATATCAATATTTACCGCCCCTTTTACTTAATATTTTGTTTAGTTTCTCGGGTTTGATGAACATTTTGATGTGTTTTAGTTTATTTTGCAGATAAAATATTGTTGAGACACAATAAAATCATTTAGGATGAAATGTGGGTCAAATAAGGGCAAAAACTGGACTTGACATATTAATTTTGGAGGTTGGAAACTTGAAAGGGCGTTTTAACGAAGTGCAGTTTTGGAAATTCTAATTTTGCGTATTTGTCATATTTTTGGAATAACTTTTTACTCCGATATCGGATTGAGCTGATTCAAGTTCCAAATTAAAGAAGACTCAATGATCTACAACTTTGAAAGACAACAAAATTTCGAATTCTGAAGATTAAATCCCCAAAATTGATGAACCATCCAGACGTGTGTTATGTGTAATTTTTAAAGTCATTTTCAAAGCAAAAAATAAATTAATAAATAAATAATAAAAATTATCAAATCACCACCAAACATGATAAGCAATTAGTGGAGCAATTAATAATGGATTGGTGGAGCAATTAGTGGAGCAATTAATAATGGATTTGGTGAAGCAATTTGATGGAGGCAAAATTTTGCCTATAAATACCAAGTCATTTCATTTGTAAATCCATGCTTTCTTCTAAGGAATTCCTTAAGAATACTAAGAAGATTGTATCTTGTTTGTTTATTTACAGCTTTCAGTAATTAATTTCCGCTTTCGCATTTTATTTTCTTTACTTTTCAGTTTTTACTTTCCGCAATTTACTTTTACGCACAATACTTTTCTTTCTTTAATTTTTAGTTTTTACTTTTCAGTAATGAGGAGGTAACTCCCCTTTGCTGGGGTAAAAGGTAAAACTTTTATTACTAATATTTAGATTAATCTCCCTTAATTATAATATATAAACTAGTTAAAACCTGACTTAACGAAGATACCGCCATATTGGTCGGTTGGTAATTATTTAAATTGGTTTTAACCTGACTAAACTGGATACCATCTGATTGGTCGGTTGGTAATTAATTATTAATTTGATTTAATATGGATACCGTATATATGGCTGGTTGGTATTTATCATGCAAAGTTAATATATTATATTAAGCGAGATATCTAAAATAGAAGTAATAAAAGTGGATCCTTTTACCTCAGCATTTTCTTTTATTGTACTTTTACTTTATTTACTTTGCAGCAATTTACTTTCAGCATTTACTTTTCATCAATTTATTTTCAGCATTTACTTTCCGTCATTTACTTTTCAGCATTTTACTTAATGTCTTTTATTTTATTTAAGTTTTTGCAAGCCCTGGTTATGTGTCATAACTAAGTTAGTTATCTGGGTTGTGATGAATTCTAATATCCCCAGTTTATAAGGGGTTATTTTATAGTTTGGGTAATTTAAAGGTTTATTTATTAAGTCTTAAACTTAATACGTCTTGTTAATTGGCCACTAATAAGATTGATCTGGTAAATCTAAAATTAACTTGACAAAGGAATTTTAGGTTTCAGCCTTAGAATTAATAGCCCACGATCTTCCTTGAGGATAGATAACCCTTTAATAGATTTCCTTACAGGATAGAAATATTCCTGTCGGGCAGGGGTAACCATAATTGGAACTTAAACTTAATGAATCCAGGTAATTTGGTTGACATAGATATATGGTTCAATTGGGTTATACTGGGTATTTGGGTCCGACCATCGACAGAGGCTTTCGCATAATTTAGTGTTCCAGGTTAGTAAACCGATTTATTACACAAACATAAAATAATCACTTCATCTTTTAAAAGGTATTAGAAAGATTCACAACCCTAGATCTTTGAGACTTTTGTTATTTTCCTTAGTATTTTATTTTGTTTATTTTGTTTATTTTAATTAAGGAAAACCACATTCAACCAACCAATCAAACAATCATTCTCTTCTCCATTTAATTAGATATTTGTAAATAAATAGATTGAAAAATTAATAACAACAGTAGGAATTATGCCGTCGTGGGATCGATATTTTTATACTACTTGAACAATATGTGCGTTTGCGTTATACGTGTGTGTTTACGCCGATCAAGCGTCCTGCCTGGTGGTTTCCTAAAAAAATAATTATGAACCTTACAATTCAGTGTACTGGCTAGTCGGGCTACAGATCGGTGAGCGGCCAAAGCCATGAACCTGGGTCCATGTTGGGTGGGTCTGGAGTGTACAATTGCTATGGGGGCAGAAACCTCCCCATGGTATGCTTCTTCTGATCCGAGATGGTTAGGCAGACTATCCACAAGGGAAGAAACCTCCCCATGTTCGTCATCCCTGATGGTTGCAATAGTCACGGAGGCACTAGTGTTAGGGGTACGCCCTATACCCAACTTGTGGATGGGCTATATATACATGTATTTGTAATATTTTCATTAATTAATAAAATGGCAATCTTTATTATACGTGTCTTACATAACTTATATGAATCATCAACACACTAATAAAGCCCTTGGAGTAATAAGACGATGGCTTCCACGCCTTATAAGAATCATTACTCTTAAATGTTCCTAGTCATAATTTTTTGAATAATCTGGGCGTTCAAAAAAAGGAGAGACTAGCATGATGATATGATCTGCCCTTAAGTGGGGTAGCCAATCTCATACGCTACTAGCGGAGATCCGTCCGCTTGGTGTATCACATGGATGCATGAGTTGCTCGTGTCCATCGAACTTACCGTCGAAAGTTTTCATATGAAGTGTTTATCCATGTGTTATGAGAACATTCATGTATCGATTATATGACTATTCATTTTACTTGAGGTCTGAACAATCATATGTGTGGATCAAATAATTTTTACATTCTCCTTCCCTGGTTCAAAAGATCCGGCCATAATGGTATGATTGGGTCATTTGTTGAAACACATGAAGTTTGTAAAGATACAACAGAGAATCGCCACTATCTCGGATAATATTTTCTTTTAAGAGTAGTATTCCAGTTCGCGGGTTGATATGTGTGATCAGTGCTTGAGACAGTGGCCACAGCGGAAGAATCATATGAGATTCTTGGGTTAGCACGATTCATGACACTATGAACATCATACTTTTGACCATATGGGTAGAAACTTTCCGTACACTAGGTCAATAGGTGGGGATACAGTGAGGCGAGAGACCATATCATATGTAAACCGCATACATAATGGGTATATATATCTTTCCTTCTCATTTGGGGGCCTTGGCATGTTGCTAGATGTCAACCTTGGTCATTGAAATCGAACGACCATCTGATCAAAGGATAATTTATGTTCGATTAAATTATCACGATTCATTTCATGTCCAACTTGAGGGAACCCAAAAGGTCACACACAACAAAGTCGAAATCAATGGTTAACAGTGCACAGTAGATATTTAACAGCAAATATGATTGTTGTAGGAATAGTTCATAAATGGTTCAATGTGTTTAATTATTGAACAAATTATTTATAAGGTTCCATAGTGGCTTAGGGATTGGTGAATGACGATAGAGGCACTTTGGGAATTGGAATAAATAGATTAAAAAAATTACTATTCAAGTGAATAGTAACACGTGAATTGTACCGCGTGAATAGTAATTTCCTTTTATTTATTTTTGTTATTTGTTTTGAATTCCAATTTGGTCCAAACTCTTATTAGGGTTTTATAATCTCATTAAACCACTAAATTAAGATCCAATGGCTAAGATTAAATTGGCTTTTATCCCACATCAGATTCTTAATTAATTTTGTTGTCTTTGGAGCACTATATAAACCTAAAGAATTCTTCACAAATTTGTACACCAAACCTTTCATATCTTGGGTTTATAAAAGTGAGCAACTCTAAAGTTTAAGAGTAAGTCACTGATTTTCAGGATCCTAAAGTCTCATTGACTAGAGGAACCTTGAGTTAAAAGTTTTGAGGTATTTGCCTAGGCTAACACCAAAGGCAAAATACCTGTGCACTCAAGGAGTAGTCTTGCCGTTATGTTTTGGCTTTGGTGTGTGCATCTTTGGAGGGCACACACTTGGGTGGCTCTTTGGAATGTGGAAGAGCTTGCTGAGTTCGAGTAAAGCTTGTAGATTGGAGGGAGGACTGGAGGAGTCTACGGTTCAAGTATGTCTTTTTCTTTCTTTATTCTATTTAGAGTTCTTATGATAGTTATCATGTTTAGGTTTCTGTTCTCTGCATGTTTTATGAGTTTTATGCTTATAATATATAGTAACATGTATAGCCTTGTAGAATAATAAAAAAAAAATGGGTCTTGGGTAGAGAGAAAACGACATAATAATTTTTATTTTCGCTCTGTACTCGCGGCCGCTTCCCAACTGTGGTATCAGAGCGCCGTTTTTGTTTTGATTAGTTCTCACTCGTTTGAACTCGAAATTGGGTGTTCAAAAGCTCATTGGAAATGTAACACCCTGAACGTAATTTTAGGCACAAGTTTTGCATGATTTGGTTAAGATTTGAATTCTGAAATCACATTTAAAGTTGACGTATCTGCAGAAAAACGTGAATAGTAAATTTATTTGATTAAAATAAAATGCAATATCATAATTAAATATTAATCAAAGTTATTTAATGCCTAAAATAATTCCAACATATTAAAACTCATATGCTTGATGATTCTATGTATGATTAGAATTGGCATGATTATTTTAGGGTGCAAGCATCTAGAGACTTTCTAAGAAATAGATAGTGTATTGCTTATCCCTTAGCTAATTAATTATTCTGTGATGAACTTAGAGATTTATTACCTTTAAGGCTAATAAATATAAATCACTTGTTTATAATAAAAGACATTATAAAAGATACAAGTGGGTTGGGACCAAGGGGTTAATAAAACTTTCCAAACTAAAGTTAATTTAACCAAAGGTATTACTAGAGTTAGATAATGATTTGGTGTCTTCCTTCACTCAAAACCTTTTTACAGCCAAAAGGAAAAGTTGTGAAGACATCTAGATAATCATTTACTCAAAGCTTACCTTAAAGCATATTTAAAGTGTTGGAATAATTTGGAGGATCTATTGTTTATTCCTGTCAACAGGGCGATAAGAGCCTAAGAGGTAAGGGTATTTAAGAGAGTTCGCTCCACCCTCCCTTTGGGGAATTTTCAATGGAGGAATCCATTTCACAGTTGTTCACTTAAACTTGCTAAAATCCTCAATAATAATTTTAGTCTAAAATTTTCCTCCCATTATAAAGTATAGACCCAAGGGCTTAAACCGTATTGGCAGGACTAGGCTTTACCATACTGACCAATACCAATTTGTCCCTAAATCGTACTATTGACAATTGTTTGACTTTTCTGAGTCATAAGACGTAGCGACCCTTAGGCGTGGTCTTATAACTTAGTAGCAAAGATTGGGTGTCCACAAGGACTAGCATAAGCTATGGCATGTTTGATTGGCCAACCCAATGATCAAGGAATTATGATTTATATCATAAATTGGTTGGGAACCTACCTAATTATCGTATTTTATAACGACCGGCCCAAGTCGGAGTTATGAAATGATGATATTGGGATCCTTTCCCACAAGAAATCCATAATATTGGGGTTGATGTGATTTGCTTAAAATTTTAAAATAATTGAGTGGGAGCAAATTCATAATATTAAAAGCCTATGTTATTATGAAACATTAATGAAAAACATATTCCTAATTTTAACATTCTCTCTTAACAGGTTGGTTAAAATATTTCACATACATTCAAATGGAAAATAGAGTATAACTTCATTCAATCCTTGATGAGCATAAGCTCAAAGGGGACAACTACAATGACTGGTTTACAAATCTTAAAAATTTCTTACGACAAGAAAATATTTTATATGTTCTTGAAAGACCGTTTCCCCCTGAACCTGCAGAAGATGCTGACCAAAATACATTCGATGCTTGGAAGAAACACGTCGATGATGATGAGCAAGCAGTTTACATAATGCTTGGCTCTATATCAGACGAACTTCAGAAAGCTCACGAAGATATGGATGCTAAAACCATCATCTTTCACTTGAAGGAGTTCTATGCAACTTTCATTCATACCGTGAGATTCCAAGCCTCATGTGCCTTATTCCGAACAAGGAATAAGAAATGATCTGTTAGTGGACATGTGCTTAAGATGATTGGCCACATTGAAAATTTGTCCAACCTCGGGTTCATCATGGATCACGAGATAGGTCACGATCTAATTCTTCAGTCCTTACCAAAAGAATTCTCTAACTTTATTATGCAGTTTCATCTGTCTGATAAATAAGCTACTTTAGCAGAATTACACAATCTGATAAAGCAAGCATAGAAGGCCTTGAAACCGGAGCTTAAAACCTCTGTCATGCTTACGGGTACGGACCTGAAGCCACGAGGCCCAAAGAAAAATAAAGGCAAGGCCAATGCTCTAGATCACCTAAAGCCCAATGGTAAGGTGGAGAAGAAAAAAGGAAATGGGAAATGTTTATTTTTTGGAAAGAAGGGTCATTAGAAGAAAGGTCACAGATCCTTGAAAGCCAATGAAGCTATGGAAGCCCAAGATGCCAAGAAGCCAAATGCTTCAGGTATGTTGTATATGATTGAACTATATTCTCAAAACTATGATCCTTCTACTGGGGTGCTTGACACCGGTTGTGGGACTCACTTATGTAACAATTTACAGGGCTTGAGAAACAGTATGAGACTCCGTCATTGGGAGGTTGACTTACGCTTGGGTAATGGAGCAAAACTGGCTGCATTGTGCGTGGGGACTTATTCATTAGTTTTGCTGAATGGTTTAGTTTTAGACTTAGAAGATTGTGTTTATGTACATTCTCTAATAAAGAACATCATTTCAATTTCTTCTTTATGTAAAGGCTTTTCATGCCCAATAAGTAGTAATGAATGTTCTATTTATTTCAATGAAATAAAATATGGAGATGGTATTTTGAATAATGGTATATATGTCTTACAAACGAACAAAGAATGTTCAACCTCTAATATATACAACGTTAACTCGAATAATCTCAATGAATCACTTCTATGGCACAGTCATTTAGGTCATATCAATGAAACAAGATTAACTAAGCTACATAAGAATGGGTATTTCAAACCCTTCAAATATAAACCTTATTGAACTTATGAGTATTGTTTACTTGGTAAAATGACCAAATTACCCTTCAAAGGTAAATGACAGCGTGCAGCGGAGACATTAGAACTCATACACTCTGATGTATGCGGACCAATGTCAGTCATCGGTAGAGGTGGATTCTCCTACTTCATAACCTTTAACGATGATCATTCGCGATATGGGTATGTGTACCTTATGCGGTACAAATCTGAAGCCTTTGAACAATTCAAAGACTTCAAGGCTAAAGTTTATCGATGATCATATCTTGGTTTTATATAAGTGAGAAACTCTAAAGTTTAATAGTAAGCCACTGATTTTGAGGATCTATAAGTCTAATTTAATAGAGGAACCTCGATTTAAAAGTTTTGAGGTATTTGCTTAGGCTAGCACAAGGGTAAAATACCCGTGCACTCAAGGCGTAGTCTTACCGTTCAGTTTTGGCTTTGGTGTGTGCATCTTTGGAGGACATACACTTGGGTGGCTCTTTGGAACGTGAAAGAGCTTGCTGAGTTCGAGAAAAGCTTGTAGATTGGAGGGAGGACTAGATGAGTCTACGGTTCAAGTAAGTCTTTTTCTTTCTTTATTTTATTTAGTGTTCTTATGATAGTTAGCATGTTTAGGTTTATGTTCTTTGCATGTTTTATGATTTTTATGATTAGAATATATAGTAACATACCTATGCTTGTAGAATAATAAAAAACAAATTGGTATTGGGCAAAGGGAAAACGACATAATAATTTTTATTTTCCGCTGCGCACTGGCGACCACTTCCTAACAACTAGGGACTTCCCGACGCTGTTCACCTTATGGTTCTCAACGAGACTCACCAACCAACTCACAGGGGCAAAAACCTCCCTGGGTCCGGTTTACCCGAGGTCACAAAGGTCATGGAGGCCATTCGGCCGTCCCCATGCCGTGTGCCTGGTGGTTCTCAACATGATCGGCTAGAAAACTCGCGGGGGCAGAAACCTCCATAGGTTCGGCTTACCTGAGCTATTCCTTAAAAATGCGAGTCATTGGGTTGTAACGCTCCGGCCTCAAGGGTTTGATAATGACACTTGGGATTTGCATGCCACGAGGGGTTCGTGCTTTTCCCATATGCACATCATCCCTTAATACGTTCTAGATCCTCAAAAGTGAAGGTTCATTGGTCGAAATACTTCCACCTCGGGGTTTGATAATGACACATGGGATTGGCAAGTCGAGGGCTTGGTGTCCTTCCTTTATACCGAACACTCTTTCGTCCCGAGCATATCCCAAGAATATCGAACATGGCTTTCGCATTCAATTAACAACAAGTAAAATGGACAAGCTTTTAATTTAAAAGAGAAAGTCTTATTCACATTCATGGGATCTACTGCGATTCTTACAACTCTTTGTAGGTAATTTTACGAGAGGCTCTACAATAAGATTCTGACTCTTATCTGTTGTCGTCCAGTAATACCATTATGGTTTGTATTTTCTCCTGATGTCTCCGATCAACTCTTCCTGGTAGTTTGATTTTACTATTCTGGTCTGAAACTGATTCAGAAGTTTCCGACCAAGTTAACAGGGTCCATCCAAATCGAATGCTCCAAATGCATCTTTGGACAATTCCAGAGACTGATCAAGAACCCTTCCCAGGATTTACGGGGGTCCTCATTGGGATTTTTCTCTTTTCCCCTCATTCAGGGTGACCATTACATAATATGCTGGTGGCACTCATGGATACCGATCTAGTGCCTCGGACACACATGTTCGCCTATCATTCCTTGATGAATATATTGGCCGTGAATCAGAGGATTCGGAAGGTCAAACAACTGGCACAATTTTTTTAATACGAGCTTGTTCACTCGCGAAGGATGGCGCGCAGCTTCTGCCAGCTCCAATCGTTACATTTCATTCTACAGCTCAGTCATAATCGGTGATTTTTATCCACCTCTTTTACATTTCATTCTATAGCTTAAGGAGGTGAGTTACTAGAAGTACTTCCTCAGAATCTCAGCATTCCAAGGCTTCTTGAGCTGGGTACCGTCTGGCCGCTCCAAAAGGTAGGTACCCGGTCTAACTATGTCCACCACTATGTATGGACCTTCCCATTTTGCACCCAGTGAACCTTCCTCGAGTTTTCTTATATTCAACATAACTCTCCTCAAGACCAGGTCTCTAGGAAGGAAAGACCGAGTCCAGACCTTCTTATTGTAGAAGTGGGCCATCCTTTATTGATAAATGACTATTTTGAGCATCGACCTCTCTTTTTTTTCTTTGATCAAGTCGAGGTGGTTCTTGACTAGCTCGACATTCTGTTTAGTCTTGAAATGCTGGACTCTGTGGATGACTATCCCGATCTCCGTTGGGATGACTGCTTCACAACCATAGGCCAAAGAAAATAGAGTTTCCACTGTGGCATCTTTGAAAGTTGTCCGATGTGCCCACAATACTTCTGGAAACTCTTCAACCCACGGACCTTTACAAGATCTGAGCCTGGCCTTCAGGTTTTCCTTGACCGTTTTATTGGTTGCCTCGACCTTCCCATTAGACTTGGGGTGAGCAGGCGAAGCGAATCTCAAGGCAATATAGAGATCTTCACAGAGCTTCCTGAAACCTTTGCTATCTAATTGCTTCGTATTGTTAGTGATAATGGCCCGGAGGATCCCAAACTTGTAGATGATATTCTTCATTACAAAGTCTGTTGCCTTCTTCTTTGTGATTGTAAACAGGGGCTCAACTTCTACCCACTTGGTGAAATAGTCAATGGCAACAATGGCATACTTGGCCTGAGCTCGCCCTTCTGGCATTGGCCCAATGATGTTCAGTCCTCACTGCATGAACGACCAAGGGCTGACTAAAGTGGTCATTTGCTCTGCTGGTTGATGGGGAATGTTTGCGTTCTTCTGGCACCCATCACATTTCTGAGCTATCCTTCCCTGTCTTGATGCATAGTCGGCTAAAGAATCCATGCCTTAGCGCCTTATATGCTATTGACTGACCCCCAACATGCCTCCAACAAATCCTTCCATGTACTTCCCTGAGCACATAGTCTGCTTCATCGGGTGCAAGTCATCTCAAAAGCCGTATTGTGTACCCCCTCTGATATAAGACCCCTTCAATCAGCAGAACTTAGTACTCCAATAATTTAGCTTTCTTGCTTCCTTTTTTCTATTTGGTGTCTCCCAAGTCCCTTAGTACCTCATAATCAGATCCATCCAAGAGGTCTTCCCCTCTACAACCACCTCCATTACTTCCGGCTCCCCAACACTCTGTAAATGTACGAAAAATAGAGGGACAGTCCTAGGCTTCTCAGACTTGATTGATGAAGCTAACTGAGCCAAAAAGTCTGCTTGATGATTACTTTCCTGGTCGATCTGCTCGAACTGTACATTGTCCATTCCACCGGCCACTTTTTCACATTGGCCAGATAGGCTACCATGTTTGGTTCTCTGGTCTAGAATTCGCCATTTAGTTTTTGGATGGCCAGTTGGGAGTCGCTCTTTACAACTATATCTCGGACACCAACTGCCATGTACAACCTCAAACAGGCCAAAATGGCCTCATTCTCGACCTCACTATTCGTTGCCTTGAAAGCGAATCTCAAGGGATACACCACCTCTTCCCCATCACTGCTCCGCAGGAAAACTCTGGCCCCACAACCCTACGAACTGACTGAACCGTCTACTGAATGTTCCCACATGGTCTCTGAGACTTCTAAGATCTGTGGCCCTATGAACTCGGCAATAAAATCGGCTAAAGCTTGTCCTTTTATTGCTGCCCTCGGTGGATAGGATATGTCATACTCACTCAATTCCACTGACCATTTTAACAACCGACCTGATACCTCTGGCTTCTGTAGGATGTGTCTTAGAGGGTGGTTGGTGTATACCCCGGTAGGATGAGCTTGGAAAAAAGGCCGCAACTTCCGGGTTGCTGTGATAAGGGACAAAGCCACCAATTCATAGGCCGTATATATGGTTTCATAATCCAACAAGGCCTTACTAGTATAGTACATTGGTCTCTGGACCCTGTCGGCCTTCTGCACTGGCACCAAACTCACAACATATTCATAAACAGCTAAGTATAGGAAAAAAGTCTCACATGGTATCGGCTTGGCCAAAAGAGGGGGCTGAGCCAACTATTAATTCAACTACATGAACAACTCTTTGCATTCCGTCATCCAAAGGACTTCATTTTTTCATTCCTGATCATCTTGAAGAAAGGATGACATTTATCGGTAGCTTTGGAGATAAACCGGTTTAATGTAGGTATTCGGTCTGTCAAATCCTGCACCTTCTTGACCGTCCTAGGGGGTTTGAGTTCCAAAATGGCTCAGATCTTCAGCGAATTTGTTCTATATCCCGAGCATTGACAATGTATCCCAGAAATTTACTCGATGCTACTCCGAATACACACTTTTTCGGGTTCAGCCTCATGTTATGCTTCCGTAATAACTTGAAAGTCACCGCGAAGTCGACCAAGTGATCCTCAGGATTCTTGGTCATTTTTATCATATCATCGACATACACCTGCATAGTCCTGCCGATGACGGCTTGAAAACCTTGTTCACCAACCTCTGAAATGTAGCCCCAATATTCTTCAATCCGAAAGGCATCACCTTATAACAATACAGCCCATGATCTATGATGAAGGTTGTTCTCTCCTCGTCCTTGGGATGCATCTTGACCTGATTATAGCCCGAGAAGGCATCCATGAAGCTAAATAGTCCATGACATGTCATTGAATCCACCAGTTGATCTACATTCGGGAGAGGGAAACTATCCTTCGGACATGCCTTGTTAAGATCGGAGAAGTCTACACACATCCTCCATTTTCCACTGGCCTTCTTTACTATGACCACATTGCATACCCACTCCGGGTATTTCACTTCTCTGATAAAACCGGCCTTTAGCAGCTTCTCTATTTTGGCCTATATCGCCTCACAGCGCTCTTGATTGAAGATTATCCTATTATGCTTTACTGGCTAATGAGCCTGGTCCACTGCTTTACGATGACTGATGAACTTGGGATCTATCCCGGGCATGTCACCATGCCCCCAAGTGAAAATGTCCACATATTCCTTCAAAAACTTCAGAAAACCTTGCTTCAAGTTCTTCTCCAGACCCGCACCCACCTTTATAATTTTCCCTAGATCGAAGAGTTCTACTAATTCCAACTGTTGGTATTAATCTAGGTCCCAAGATCAAACAAGAAATGAAAACATTGTGTGAATACACCAACGGAGATAGCGGAATACTCACATCGATCGGTTGAGTCGATTTGGAGACGAATCAAGCCCAAATAGCCACTGCCATTCACGCCCACTGGTAGCAGTCCACTGCCTCCAAAAACATATTTTTTGAGTTGAGAAACGGAGCTCCAAGCTTCGTCAAACGGATCCCGGCTCATGGGTGAACCTCCCTACCACCTTCGCAAGACTCGTAGTGTGCTAGCACTTGCGGTTTTTGCCACAAAAACCCAACTCTTGGCTTCCCTATTCACGCCATTTCTGGTTCAAAACCAGTGAAGAAAAATGGTCTTGGGCGTGAGAGAAGAGAAAGAAATTGAGAGAGAAGAAATTGTGTTAAGTTATTACAAAAGTGGTATAACATTTGTTTATATATTTTCCAAAAATAATAAATGTTTTTTACCATTTAATTTGCTTTCAAAAAACAAATTAAATCTATTGTAATGTCCTTGAGTGTTCCACACTCCAAAGTCAAAAGTCCATCACAAGTCCATCAAGTCACATCTACTTTAATAAAGTGACATGTTGTCATTTCACATCACTCAAAGTGATATTTGATTTGACGCTTGATGCGACTAATGATTTGACGCTTGATGTGACTTGCGTAGCCGCACTCGAATTCGAAATACGAATGCGCTCGCAATCACACTCGGGCTCGGGTTCGCTAATTCCAAATTAACGATTTTTCTGTCGCGTCGTAATTAGATGATTACGCCTAGCGAATTCACTATTCACGTCGCTAACGAATTAATTCTAAATTAATTCGTTCGCCCGAATTAAAATCTAATTTTAATTCCGCGTCGAAATCTAATTTCGTTTAATATATCGAATATATTAATTTAATCGATTAATTCCAAATTAATCGTTATCTCTCTCTAGACGATATTTTATCCTAGATAAAATATCTCTGTAATTAATCCTAGATTAATTTTCTCTCTCTTCTATATAATCCCAGATTATTTAAGAGTGCGAGTTGTGCATCATCGGTGGATTATCGGGAAGCGACCCATGAGATCCCCGGATAAGTTGACAGTAAATACGGTCGTCGGAGTATCCGAATCACGTATGTACCAAGTACTACGTTCCACCGATTTACGAGACAAGGTCGACTCCTAGCAAAGCACCAAGTCTTCCCAATTCTCCGGACATATCCATTTAAGAATATTAAGATCTGTATCAAGCGTAGTATACTATTATATTGTGCGTATCGGCCCAGTATCGGATAGTCACGTGCTAGGCCTGGGGCTGGATAAGTGTCTGCCCCGTACGAAGCACATGTCGGATGTATGGTAACTAGTCTCTATAATCGGATATACATGACCTTGTCATAATATCCCGATGGCCGCGCAGCACTTAAGAGCACTAATACCGTATCCTGCGTGACATCATTTCAATATGACTGGAGTGATACTTCCGTCTTGACATCACATCCATACACTACGACTCTCTGATAAACCCGGAAGTGGTGTACGCAGAATCGGTTAAAGCCTGTACCACCAAGACCAAAGTCTATCGATTATCGTAAGTATTAGCGATGTAAGTCTCAGGTTAAGACTATACACACCTACCTTGATTTCGGCCTCCCATAGACACATAGTCATAATACCAATGGGATTCCGAGGGGTCTATCCAGAGCGAAGCTATTTCTCGTACCATCGGTGAAACACGACCTCATATCGCACTTGCATAAGTCTCCAACACTTATATATATGAGAACTATGCCGTTGTGCCCTCACAACGCCCACAAGTGCAATACTAGCCTATTCTGCATTATCAATGTCCAGTCTCGATAACACTCCGGCTAGGGATATTTAATGATTAAACTTTCGAGGATTGATACTGTCTCATATCATTCTCAATCCAGGAACTAATCATAGGGACCTCTCTTCATTTATATATCTATGGTGATCTAATCACAAATGATGAGAGTGCAATTTCCTTGTCACATAGTTAATTTGCTACAACAACACAATGATCTGTGCAAATAGTGACGCTATGGGTTATTTTGTCCAACAATCTCCCACTTGGCACATAGCGAGTCACTCAAGTGTCCTACACCCGAACTATATACGATTCGCTCAAATTGCTGAGGAAAGGTTTTCGTCAGCGGATTTGTTTGATAATCGTCTGACGCGATTTATACGATCATCACATCGCCACGATGTGTGATCCGAACGAATCAGATGATATAGAAGTATATATCTGGATCGTCGATGAGACCTTTAATTCCTTAGCCTGTGCTGACGCCTAGCTCAGCTGCTAAAAGAACTATATCTAATCTAATCAGATTTATTTTCGATCCAAATGGCTTCTATTGCTACCTCAGCTGCAGCAATAATCTGCATTTGTTGTTTATTCGGCAACAGTTATCTTGCTCGGAATATTTCCAGCTCACTGTCCCAGTGTTCAAACTTTATAGTATCTCAGTATTTAATTATTTGGAAACTTGCAGCGGTGATCCCAGTCACTTCAAGTTGTCCTTCTCCATAGTTTAAGACAACATCTTTAGTTCTCTCAGATACTAACAGATGTTCTTAATGTTCAATCCAGTGACTATCACTTGGATTGACCTGATTGTGACTCCATATGCTCGAAGCGTATGAGACACCCTATCAAGTACATTTTAAATGTACAATTTCCCAAAGAGTGTTAACAACTCCAAATCTATCCCAGTAGATCTTTATTCCTTGAATAAAGGTTGTTACTCTCCAGAATTCTACGAAGAATTTCTATGAAAGCCAAGATTTCAACAATTGCTTTATGGGAATTTCACTGTCAGTGCGCTCTCCCACTAACCTCCTTATATACACAAGAATTATTTCGTTTTGTGTCAAATCATAAACCATTATGATTATTTCGAAACGACAGTTCCAAGAACCTTATGCTTGCATTAATCCAAACATGGATCGAATAACCCGCAAACCTCGTTTGTTGGTTATACAAAATCGTCAGAATGTTATAAACATTCTCCAAAAGGTTTCCTTTTCAGGAAATCGATTTTGATCTATAACTGACACATTTCATAAATGAAATACGCAGTTATCAACAAGCATTTTCAAAATGGATTTACCATGGCAACAGGTAAAAGGTTGAACCGTTATTAACACAATGTTGATAACGATACCTTTCCGTCAAAAGCCCAGCTTTGTACGTTGGTATGTTGCCTTCCATGTATGTCTTCCTTGAAGACGTTAATGTACCAATAGGCACAATGCCTTGTGGTACAACAACTAGTATCCAAAATAGTTGTTATACATGGAATCCATTTCGGACTTATGGCACTTTGCCACAATAGGGAGTCGATACCTCGTATCACTTCCTCAAACCGTAGTCGGTGGATATACCTTCATAAGATTGGCATCTTTATGAGGTTAGATCAGAAACCCATACCCTAGGTTGTTTTCTGACTCTATCTGATCTACTAGTTTCTTGTGTATTTGAAGATTAATGGTATAGATTCATCATAGATGAACTATTTGTGTTCCATTAAGGACTTCGTGCCTAGAACAGTATTACTCCGATTTTCATCGAGTATCACTATCCTCCCACTGACCACTGCATATCGGTATTCCTCTCAGGAAAAACCGCATGGTGAGTAACAATCACATTGTTCTCATGTGAGATTTACAAGTACTATACTTAAGGTTTCCCTTAGGATAACCTATATTGGCACTTATCCAATTTGGGTCTTTTGTTTGGTATCATCCAAACGTTATGCCTGGCATACCCAAATTATCAGGAATGAGAAACCTGGTTTCTTCCCTGTTCATATCCTATATGACATCTGTCAAACAGATTTATATGGAACCTTATTCTAAATAAGTTTTGCACTGTTAATACATATCCTATTGAAGGAACAGTAGCTCAGAGCGACTCGTGATAAACCTTATCATGTCCAACAAAATTCGGTTTTAGTTCGGACACACCGTCTAACTGACGTGTCTCGGGAGGAGTCCTCATCTGAAAGAATACCATACTCTTTCATGTACGTATGAAACTTACTGCTTAAGTATTTTCCATTACGGTCTTACCGTGGCGGAATAATACTATAGCCGATCTGTTTTCTATTTCGTGTCGAAACTCTAAAGTTTTCGATTTGTGTTCTTCAAAATAAACACATAACCATAACGTGATGCTACATCCGTCAAGGTCACGAAATATTCATGTTCACATCTAGTCTAGCTAGATATGGGCCCACTAACTTCACATGAATAGGGCTAACAGATCGGTGGCCCTTATACTATTACCAAGTAAATAGTATTTTAGGTACTTTACCTTATAAACTAGATTCGCAGACCTTATTTGAATAGTCAAATCAGTCCTAGTACCCACTCTTCAAAAGTGTGGATATACGAGTCTCGTTTAATTGTGTCCTAGACAACAATGCCACAAATAAGTCTCTATTGATCAAATCAATTTGAGCTATTTATTTGTCATTTTTATATGTTTGAGATTTTATTATATTCAAAATATAAATTCTGTTATTTACATCTAATGTATTTATCTCAGTATCATCTTTATATAATGAAACACTTAGTATTCTAGAATATAAAGGTTTTATCCGCAACTGATTAAACACTGATATAGAGATAATGTCTCTAGTCAAACTAGTTACATTCATAACATTCCTAATTTAAGTACATACCCAAAGGGTAGTTCCTAAACTTAGGTATCTACGGTCGAAACAGCGACTTTCGTCCCGTTTCCGATTCGCAGAGAAATCTCGGCTTGAAGTCAGTATCCTGCTCATAGCGGATTCTGAACATCAATACATATATTTTATGTACCACACTAAGTATTTAAAATCCAATTTCAATACTAGTAATGAACATAACTTTGACAAATATTTTAAAGTCAGAGCCTCACCCTTTCTTTAATTCCTTCGTGTCTTCCATATCCAAATGGTAGTCACTTTGGGATATTTCAATTATCTTTTCAATATTTCACAAACCTTTGGCCAAGCCTTGGGTTTCGGAATATCGAAACGATGTGCACCTTGTGCAACACGCCCAATTGCAAACTTTGACTTTTCACCTCTAGAATAGTCAAATCAATTCTCTAAGAATTATTAATTGCAATTTAATACTTTTAAATCTAAAGATAGATTTATGATAAGTATATTAATTAAGCACTAAAGTCATCATTACATAAATCTTCCAAAGATTTATGCTCTACTTATTTGCTTAATTATGGGCTTAGATATAACAAGTTATTTTATCCAATAAAGTAACCTATTTTAATTCCCAATATTAAAATTAAATCATTTAAAACATTTAATCCAAGGATTATATATTTTAAATATTCAACTTTTCAATTCTTTCTTGATTTCAATAGTCCAACTATTTAATCAATTTAATAAGGTACTATTTATTATAATGATTACAATAATCCAATTATTTAATCAACTATAATTTTAATATTGATTACTATAATCCAATTATAAAATCAACTATCATTTAATTCAATTATATGATTACTATAATCCAATTATAAAATCAACTATATATTGAATGAGTTTGTATATAGTCCAACTATATATATTTTTAAAACAACATAAGATATTAGTCCAACTAATACTTTTGATTAATATGACGAGTAAAAATATAAATGAGCGCGTTTAGCGAGTATTCGAACGAATGTTACAAATTCAATACTTGCCTCCCACTATTTTTCATAGAGCCTCTAACCCTC